>BQNB010000501.1:0-131178 GCA_026074375.1 Tanacetum coccineum | reverse complement strand
TCAAGTGGTCTACATCATGATAGCAGGGTTAGATTTGTAAAAACAAGTACTCTCATTAGCTATCTCAAGTTATCAAGCCGTGTGGATGTAGAGAAAGCACAAAAGAAGAGGGGTTTTATACTGGAAGCAGTCACAAAACTAGCACAAGCTATCACATCAAAAGAATGACAGCTTGGCAATCCGTTTGTGCACATTCTTGATCCAAGGGCTCATATTAAAGATCTAATGATTGGTAGAGTGTACGGGCAAGATCAAAAGGAGCGTGGGCAGCAAAGAAGGCCTAGAATCTTCATCATAGTACTATAAATAGCACACACTCACACACACATTGTATTTTTATTTTTCTTTTTTCTAGTTAGCTTAATTGTACTTTAGCTTATGCAAATTTTCTTCAAGCTTTCTGTAATTCCTTTTCAAAAGTAATGTAATCTCCTTTAGTTATTAATGACTTCAAACTTTTTATAAGCTGTTTTACATTCATAAGCTCTCAGTTATTCTCAAATGATTAAGCTATTGTTCCATAATCTCATACTAGCTCATCTTAGTCTCTAAGCTAAGATTGAGTTTTAATAAGTAATAATCTACTTAAATTATAGAATCAGTTCAAATTACCTTTGCTATTGGATTAAATGCTTATGGAAGGAGAGCCAAAAAGGGAAGGGCTCTCAAGGACTATTACTGGCTTATTTCTAATAAGCCAGAGCTGTTGAATAAGCTCTAAGAGCATTTCATGCCTTGTTTAGCTAGGCTAATTGTAAGTCTTCTTTAACTTTCAGATTTAGCTTAATGATTGCTTAATTAGCTTAGATTTGCTTATTGGCTTATTAATAGTGCTTATCTGCTTTCTTATTGCTTATTTGTGATTTATATTGTTACTTAGGACTTATTCATCACCTGTTTTAGCTTAAGTGTCATAAATCTTAGAGTTCTCATTTCTGTCATAAAAAGCTTAAAAATCCAAAAATAAGTAGTTTATAGTGTAGATCTTAGAATTTAGCTTATTCAGTTGTTGATTTATGTTTATTAAGTTTAATATAAGTTGTTTAAGATCTGGTAATAAGGTTTTGATAATTAGATCTTAGATTCTAATGTTTTATAAAATCTGTCAATTCCTAAAGGGGTGTTTGGTTTAAGCTTCTTTGACCTTTAAAAGTCAAAGCTACTTTGAAATTTCTTATTGGTTAGTTAGATTAGCATATTTGATAAGATTTTAAATAAATTTGCCAAGATAGTTTGAGCTTATAATGATTTTGTGGCTTATTGAATCTGTCTCAGCACCAGGGGAATTTTCCTTGTGATTTCACTTGTGAAAATTTGAACCAAGCTACTTAAGGCTTGGTTTGTGCTTGATTTGTGTTTAGCCATACTCAAGTAGAGTGTCTAAGTGCAGGTTACCCCTCTAGGATACCTGCACATTTGTGTCTTGCCTTCTGTCATTTGCACTAGCAGTGGTAACAAGTTACCACTGCTGTCACTCTTGGATTCATTTCAGCTAGTAATTTTAAGATTTAGGTTTTAAAATTCAGTTTGCTTTTAGTTTAGATATAGCTTTAGATAGATTAAGCTTTAGTTTCCATTTTATAGCTCATTTCCTTAGGTGCATTTAGTTTTAAAAGTCATTAAAAAGCCAAAAATTCCAAAGACAGTAGTAATAATATTAAGCCTTCTAATTTTAGAATTTTAAGTTGTAGTATCTGATTTTCTTGTTTGAATTTATAGATTAAAGTTAGGATAATTAGTTTTCTTAAGCTCATCTTAAGTTTTGGCTTATTGAGCATTTGAGTTTTTCTTAATTTTGAGCTTTTTGAGTTTGTTCTTGAATTAGCTGTTTTGATCCTCAAATTCAGTCGGTGTTAAGTGTTTTCAGTTAAGCAAGCTTGTTTGAACTAGCTTATGCACATCATAAGCTACCTAGAACAACTTTTGGTTTTCAATTTGAGCTTATATTAAAGCTTGTGCAAAGCTTTTAGTGAAATCAAGTTTTTAAAGCCTTAAAAGGCTACTTTCTGTGAACAGTCTTTCAAAAGCTCTTTTTGAGCTTATCCTTGAGTTTAAGCTCAAGTTATCTTATGCAGGAACGGATAACTAAGAAAAGGACGAAAAACAAAGCCAAAACGACAAAACCGGACTCGGAATGGAAAAGACCGTGAAAGACAAAGCCAAATCAAAGCCGGAAAGTCAATCAAGTCAAAAAGTCAACAGAAAAGTCAACTGGTCAAAGACAAAGTCAACCCAAGTCAACCCCGAGGCCAAAGTCAAGAAAATATAAGTTTAGGGTTGAAATTGCCAAACCCTAAACTTGTATTTATAAGAAGAAAAGAGAAAAAGAAAGAAAAAGGGGAAAACTGTCAATAGGGCAAAGTTATACCACAAGGGCCAAAGCTGCCATGTCCTTAAACTTATACCACCCAAGGACGTGGGGTGCAAAGAGTTGTATAACTCTTGGGGACTTGTTTTGCCAAGTCCCCAAAAGTTATATAACCACAAGGACGAAATGTGCAATAACACAAGGAACTTTGAGGGGCCATATTTGCCCATTCCCCAAACCTTCACTCTGTTATATTTTCATAACAATTTTTCCCGCCTTCCTTTTTCCCCCCAAAACAATCACGGGTTAACATAACCCGTTTTACCCTGTAAACCTTCACCACCTCCATGGACAATCAACTCCCCCCTCCTCCACTACCTTTCCCAGCAACAAATGTGCCAAGTTGGCAATCCCACACCCCCCAAGGCTTAATTCGACCACCAAGATTGATTTTTGAAGATTGAAGGGCCAAGATTAGAGGCTGTGAACCCCTCACACAACAAACACATCCCTTTTTGTGTGTCTACAAACAAGCACAACAGAAGAGAGAAGAAAAGAAGACCTAGTTGTATATTTTTGGCTATAAAAGCCTTGTAAGCCCATTGGGCAAAACTCAGTTTTTAAGTTAGTTTTTATGTCGTTTTAGTGTGGTTTTAAAAGTATTTTAAAGTTTTTTTTAGTTAATGTCTCTTATGCATTTGTAATTCTCTGTTTTAATGAAATATTAAGCTATTTTTACTCAATAAGCTCTCAATAAGCTCTTTTGAGCTTATTCTTGTCAATAAGCTCTAATTCAGTTTAAAACTTGTTATAAGGTCTTAAATGCTGTTTTCATTTGAATTCAGTTCATAAAAGCCCAATTGAGTTCATTTTGGAAGCTATTTGGAGTAATAAGCCACAAAGAGCTTATTGAGCTATTAAGCTCAGGTTTAGAGGCTAGGGAGCCATTAGGACAGGGTTTTTAGGCCACTCACTCAGAAAGAGTGGCCTTGGTTCTGAGACAACAAAAATCCAAGGTTTCAATTCTCTATGTTCATTTAGCTTAATTTCTAGCTTAAGTCATTAGCTTATTTGCCTTTAATCTTTGCAAACACATTAGTTTAGGCTTGTTATTTAGCTGTTTTAAGTTTTTATTGCATAATCTTGTGTTATATTAGCTTATCTCTCAATTCTGTCATATTTAGTGTAATAAGCTAGCTGAGAAACTAGCTTATTTTTCTTAATAAGCTAAGACTTTTAGTGTTAAAATAGTTTAAGTAGGTCAATATAAGTAAGAGTAGATAAAAAGTTTTAAAAGTTTTAGTGTTAAAATAGATTTTAAAGTCACTATTGGTTTGACAGTTTTAAAGTAAAGGGGTGTTTGGGATAACTTATAAAACGGGTCAAAAAGGTTTAAACATGGGTTAAGGTAATTTGGTTAGTTTTACCTTAAGTTTTGGAGCATTTTTAATCTGTTTTTAAAAGGACTTTAGTGTGCAATTTGTTTTTCAAGAGTTTTTTTTAAATATTGTGTAACTGTGAGCTTTTCAAGATATCACAAGTGCTTATACCCATAAGCACTTGGATTGTGAGTTTGAGGTTCACAAAGAGTGCATCTTTTTGTTCATTTCAAGCTGTCCAAGACCCTTGTCCTTTTGACTTTGGTAAGTCAAAGTTTACCCAAGTTTTTTTTGTCACAGTTTCTAAAAACCAAAAGAGCTTTTTCACCACCAAAAATAAGCAAGTTAAATTGAGTTTTAAAAGCTGAAAATTGGTGCACAAGCCCATTTGCCATAATACTCAATCTGTTTAAGCTTATCTTTTCAATTTGAGCTTATTTGACAACTTTTAACAAGCTGTCAAATAAGCCCATAGCTTTAAGCTTAAATCTCCCCTGGTGCAAAGGGGAGATTTTAAGCCACTTTTTCTTGGTGTTTAAGCCAATTTAAGCCCAAGTTTTTGGCTTATTTTAAGAGCTTATAGGCTCTTCTATAAGCCTCTTAAGTTTCAGCTCTTAAAAGGCTCATTTGTGTACTTATTTTTAAGCTCAAACATGCCATTTGACTGTTTTTGAGTCCCTTAGGCTGAGGGATTGCTTAATTTTTGATTTTGGCTTATTGAGCTTATTTCATAAGCCCATTTATGGTCCTTACAGCTTATTTGGTTTGAGCAAGAAGCTGAGTTTGCCAATGTTCCTTTTTCTAGCTTATTTGCCCAAGTTTTGAGCATTTTAGCCTCTTAAGCTCACTTTAAGCTTTTTGCCATTAAGCCTTTTGTCCCAGCTTATTTCAACCTTAAGTCTAGCCTTTTTAGAGCTTATTTAGAGTAGTTAGATCACCCTTAGCTTATTTTCTCTTTATCACAGCTTATTTCGATCTCAAGTCCAAAAGAACTTAGCATTTTATAGCTTTTAAGCCTTAATAAGCTAAACTGTCAAGTTTAAGCTTATTTTTAGGCTTATTTATAGCTTTTCATAAAAAGCTTTAGTTGACAAAGTTGTTAAGCCCCACGAGCTTAACAACTTTGCTTCTTTGAGTTTTCAAAAAAAAAAAATAATAAGCCAAAAAAAATAAGCTAGATCGTAGGGTTGGTTTGGTACTTTTCTTAAAGTCCAAGGGTACTCGTTTGCACTATAGTGTAAAATTACACTAATTTGCCCGCCTACCTTTCACTTTACTTTTGTTCATTTTCTACCCTAGAGTTTTTCGAAAAATAAAAAAGGGGAAAGACACTTGGCCCGGGTGAGCAAGACTCGAACCCGGGACCAAGCGATACATTCCCCTTTATAACTCACACCCTCACCGCTGCGCCCTTGGGACTTTTCTGTTAGAGTCCCAAGGGCAATTGTACTTATGTACATTTGTGCCCAAAACAGCTAATAAGCTGTTTAAGCTTATTTTCGGGCTTATTTGTCGAGCTTATTTTTGTTTCTTATTTTTCGTAGAATACTCATAGTGTCTAGTATTTTTTGTAAATTTTCCAGAATTTTTCGTAGACATTTATTATTTTTTATAATTTAATTTCGGTAAAAGTTTATTTAATTCATAAAAAATACAAAAATTATCAAAAAAATATTTTGCTTTTTTAGAAAATTTTCTTTTGTCATCTAGTTTGTAGGAAAAATATAAAATTTTTCGTAGGGTCATTTTTACAATTTGTCATCTTTTAAAGAACGGGTCCGGGTACGGGATTTTGTTTTGACTCGTTTTTGGGTCAAACGAACTCCGTTTTCGGTCTAGTCTTTTTCATTCTTCGTTATTTGTCACGTAGAGTAGTTTAGAAGTGAAAAATTTTTCGTAGGGTTATTTTTAAAGATTTTAGGTTTTTCCCCCTTTTGTTCGGGATTCGGGCCCTCGTTTTCTCGAAGGGGCAGCCCGGATATGGCTAGAGAAAGAACCCCCTCGGTCGATTGAAACATGGGATGATCTTGTTTCGAAATGTTTATTGATCTTGTTGGTTTTATTTACACTTAGATATATATTTTTATATTTTAATATATATATATAGATTACAGGTGTGAATCCCGCCAATCACTTATCGATTATCACGCCTATGAAAAGTCTGGCGATCATTAACCATGAATATCAGAACTAGTCCTCCTCTACGATTCATGTTGAATAAGAAATTCTTCTGGCTAAGTCTGTTTCATCTAGATATGAAATATTTGATATAATTCCGGGCATGGATTTGTTACTGAACATCCGTGTCACCATCATTGTCATACCAAACGTGCCATCTTTTGGTGATCTGGGTAAACCCTGGAATTCCTCTACCATGTCTCCCATCTGTGGTAAAACCTATCAAGATCATTTCTGCTTTGAAAGCTCGTGCATTAACTTGCATGGATTGTGAAGGTTTTCTTCTTAGCTTCCATCAAGGATACTGTATTCGTTGGAACGGGCCTCACCAGAGAGGTCGAACCATTGTTCGGGATTTTCCTGATGTATTTCCAGAAGAACTTCCGAGAATACCACTGAACGTGAAGTTGAATTCAGTAATGAATTGATTACGCGGACTGAACCTATTTCTAAAAGCACCATATCGATGGCACCGATTGAATTGAAAGAACTGAAGAACAACTTTATGGAACATCTAGAGCGGTGGTTTTATTCGTCCGAGTATATCTCCGTGGATGGGGGTTGAGTGTCCGAGTGTATCTCCGTGGGGCGCTCCTGTTCTATTTGTGAAGAAGAAAGATGGTAGCATGAGGCTATGTATTGATTATTAGGAGTTGAACCGTGTCACTATTAGAAACCGTTATCCCCTTCCTCGAATCGACGATTTACTTGATCAGCTTCAGGGTGCGAAATTTTTCTCCAAAATTGATTTAAGATCTGGTTACCATCAGTTACGGGTGAAAGGGCAGGATGTTCCTAAAACTGCTTTCCGTACTCGTTATGGTCACTATGAATTTCTTGTGATGCCGTTTGGACTGACTAATGCTCCGGCTATATTCATAGACTTGATGAATCATGTTTTCCATGAGTATTTGGACAAATTCATCATAGTATTCATTGATGACATCTTGGTGTATTCGAATACGAAGGAGGAGCAAGAAGATCATCTTCGTATTGTGTTGGGGACTTTGCGAAAAAAGAAGCTTTATGCAAAATTTTTGAAGTGTGAATTCTGGTTGGTGGGGGCAGGGGCAGGGTGGCGTATTTGGACCATATTGGTATCTCTCGGATGGTATTAACATGGATCCGCGAAGGTTTAGGCTATCACTAAATGGCCAGACCGACGACAATCAACCAGATAGAAGCTTCTTTCTTGGTCTTACGGGATACTAATAGGAGATTTTAGTAGAGGGGATTTTCAAGTTTGGCTTTACCATTTGACGGAGAGCTTACTGAGGAAAGGTGAAAAGTTTTTGTCTGGATTGAAGAACGTGAGAAAGAGTTTGAAGAGCTGAAAAAGAGATTAGTTTCTGCTCCCGTACTTACTCTTCCTTCTGGCACTGGTTATAACACCTTGTGTTTTAGGTCATTGTATGACATTATGTAATTCACAATTTATTTTTAGGGTGATTGTACGGGCGGCGCGAGATGAGGCTGGCGACGGGGATTAGCATACTCTCTGTGGGTTTTGTTTTTTTAATATCTGATTTAATGGGTGTTTGTTTTTTTTTTTTTGGGTGTTTCGTGTTAAATAGGGGTCGAGCTGTTTTGGGTGTTTTGGTACATGAGTGCTAGCTAGCGCGTGTGAGCTTCGGCGTATGGGGGGTGGGGGGGGGTGGGGGTTGGGGGGTACATATGGTAGGAGGACGGTGGGGGGGGTTTGGGGGGGCACGAAAACTATTGATCATTGTTTGACCATCGTGGGGAAGGCAAGTTTTAAAATGATTATTGATAAGAGGTATAGATTATAATAACTTTGGTTCAATCTTTATTTAATTTTGGCTTACGTAAAATGTTTACGTTTCCACGATAAGACACGTTATCGGCGGCAAAACCCCGGAAAAGCACCAAACCCTAAACTACTTACGGCTTAAACGAATACCACAACATTATACCCAAACCTACAAAATAAATCAATATAACTATCCACATATGATGCCATGTGGCCGAAATTTTCAAGATAGTACCGAAGTAGATATCACGTTTGCTGAAAAATATTCTAGGTTAAGAAAGATCAGTAAGTGTAACCAACACGGATTGTATGTAGCCAGGGTATCGGGCTAGCGGAGTGACTACGGATTGAACGCTTGTTGCGAGGGAGGGGGTTGCGGGGTAAAGTGAGTACCATGGGGGGTTTATGGGGAGAGGATAGGGGATGGACGTGATAATATAGTCGACGGGCGATACGAACGTGTGCAGGGAGGCGAGTGTGCAGAGGCACTCTTGCCTGAGATCTGTGATAGACGACGCACGCGCTTGTTATGGACGGTCGCGCGAAAACGTTGTCATTCACTCGAAATCCTCTGCTTATTTTAGTGCTATCCATCTTATCTCTTACTTCCCACTCATGTTTTTTTTTTTGCTTTTTTTTATCAAACAAGTTTTCTCTACTTCCTTCTCTTTCTTTTTTTACACGATCTCATTCAAATTCCATTACTTTTTGAGATTTCTCTATTCTTTACAACTTCTATCATACTTTAATATGTCTGTTTTTTACTATAAATTAAATATACAATAAACTTAATAAAGTATTCACAAAAAAAAGAAAAAGAAAAGAAAAATTAGAAACATAATAGGGTATGGAGGTGTAAAGAGAAAAGAAACGCGGGATTTGAAAGGGTTTAAACAAGATATTGCAAAGGATTAGGGTTAAGAAAAGGGAAGATTAGGGTTTCAAACCTAATCTAGGGTTTATAAGCTTGTAAGCTTTGGTTTTGAGTCTAAACACGGGTTTAGCACTTATTTCTCATCTCATACATCATCCCTAAGGTCTTCCTAATTCCTTCATACTTTTATTTATTATGATTTTATGTGTTATATGTTAATTATGGCTAAATCACCACTAAGGACTTTTTAATATGTAAAATGAGTTTTCACTTATGTTTATGAATTTATGCACTTATTCTTATGTCATATGGTTATATATATCATGGAAAAATGAATGTAAAAGTATGTTAACATATGGTTTAAGTATAAACATGTTTAGGTAATAATTAGGGTTTTATAAGGTTACTTAATCTTCACATGTGAAAATAATGGAAAGTAAATTGTTAAACTTGTTACAATGAATTTATAAGGACTATGGATGAACTTGGACATTATTATAAGTATCACATATGTTAAAAATAGCTATTAGGGTTTTTAAAGTAAACTACTAAATTAAATAATACATAAAACAAGGTTTTTATAAAGATATACACATGAATACTTAGGGGCTGTTTTGAATCCGAAATTCATACAGTGGGTTTGACATAATATAATAATAATACGTCTCGTGACGATTCCAAAATGATAAGAAACTCAAAAAACCGATTTATAACGAAAAAGATACGTTAATTACGAGTTTACGACTATAAATACTTTTATAAAACTATTTTTATAAAAGTTACTATTCATTACAGAAACTAATATTTTTAAAACATCTAAAATATGATATAACTTTTAATTACGAGATCGTACTTGAAAGAATCGCTAAAAACGGAACTCTAACGAATAAACTACGACATTTACGATAATTAAAATTTATAAAAGTAATTTTATAAACTATGAACTGTAAAAAGCACTATTCATCAGTGGGATTAACTTTATAAAATATAATACATCTTTTAATAACAAAGACGTACTCGAAGGAATCACTAAAATCGGGATTAAAACGAATAAGTTATTACGATTACAAGTTTACGCTAATTAAAACTAAAAACGAGTATATAGCTGTTGTGAATAGTAAAAACACTATTCATCGCAGAATATCAAAAACTTGAAAATGTAATATTTTGATCACTCGTCTTACTACGAAGACGTGGACGTAAGAAACGCGAGCAACGGACTTAAAACGACCAAATTAGGTCATTTTTACGAAAAGTATATTTATAAACGTTTTCACTTTATAAATATTATTTTACTAAAACGATTAGTCGGTGATTATGCTATATAGAATATTGAGTGGTTATCAAAGTGCTATAATACTAGGGAGTTTCATAATGAGGCCTCTTCGGATGGCGTATCGACGAGTTGTTGGATTTACGATTTAAAGTGTCCTAACTCCTCGTACGTCATGTCATGACCTCTTTAATTATGATAGCCCGAACGATAGTGCGATGTAACAACTATAAGATTATATTCAATGTTATTAAAATAAGTACTCGATACTTATACGACCTTAATTTAAATAGGTTGCATCTAAACGTTTTGCGTGACGTTTTATCTGTGTTATTTGGACTATCAGTACTCAAGGTGAGTTCATAGCCCCACTTTTTACAGTTTTACTGATTTAATATTATTTGGGGTGAAAACATGCTTTGTTTTATAAATTGGACGCAAGTGTTTAAAGTATATTGATTATGTGTTTGCCTAAGTAGCGATAACCCTCCTGAGCCCATTTTCATGAACTGTCAATTGCATAGATGTAGTTGCTAATTACATTATGTGAGCGCGAATGTTATAAATAGATCTATTGGGATTAACCTCCCCGTTTGAGACTATCTATCAACTGGGAACGAACTTGACCATGTCGGACTGTATGTTTGCGGTAAACAACATCTGTACTCTGCAAAATAACTGCTAAAATAGTCAAATATAGGTTGAGCTTTCGGTGTCAAGAGCTTAGTGCAACAAGTAATCTGTTTGTGAATTGTGGCAAATTTGTAACATCACGCACATAGAAAGTCTTGCGGTCCTGCATAATTTAAATACATAAACCTATGAATTCACCAACATTTTTGTTGACGTTTTAAGCAATGTTTTCAGGAGGTCAATAGGCACGAGGTGCCAAGGATGCATTGGATTATGTTTTGGATTGCACTGTTAAAGACTTAGGTGCATCATGTTTTGGGAAATCTATGTCGTCTTTTGTAATATTAAATAAAGAACAAGTAAAGCTATAAGCTTTTGTAATATGTCTTTTATTTAAATCCAATGTATCAATCTAAAACGACTTTTGTGTCGTTCTTATATATATCTTGTGCTGTTGATCTTGAAGTAACATGCCCCGGATCCTTATTCCGCTGCAACCCATTTTGGGGGTGTTACAGATTGGTATCAAGAGCCAAGGTTATAGAGAACCAGGTCAAAAAAAATGGATTTTTTTACTTGACTATAACCGTTTATACAAAACATTACATACATATAAAAGGGTTTTTATTTACGGGGATATTCATATACGAAATTGTTGCATTAGTCTGTAGGCTTATATACGAATTCAAAATTGATATACGTGTTTATAATATATTACGTATATAAATAATAGTCTTATATTAATATACTTTATATACGTCCACTTTGATTTTTCATTTTGAGCAGTCAGATTCTGAGGCACTCTAACGGTTTAACAAACACATCAGTAACTTAGGACTATTCCGACATCGGTTCCAACCAGAGTCGATGGACCACCATTAAGCCTGAGTCCACCATCGCCAACTCACATACTTGGGCCCTGATGGACCACCATCACCTTACTAACGTGCCTGGCCCTGAGGAGCCAGAGCAGGCACCACCTTCACCTATTTACATACCTATTGTTCCGGACCTGTTTACACCCACCACGAGTTCATACCAGTGGACGATGAGGGTATTCCCGCTGAGGAGCACGCCCAATGCCTGCTGCTTGACATCACCTACTCATCAGATCCCCAGTTTATATACCAGAGCAGAGTCTCTACCCTGAGGAGGAACCACGGAGGATGACGAGAGGATCCTGAGGAGGAATCCAGCAACAAAGTCCTGCTGACAGAGAGATGATGATGAATGAAGAAGATGATGACGCAGAGGAGGAGGAGCACTTAGCTCCTGCTGACCCTACAGTTGTTGCTTATTCAGCTGACCAGGACCCATACCTTGCTTATCGCGTTACGGCTAGGATGTCCATCCGACACCAGGCGTCGGCACCGTTCCTCTTCGAGGAAGCTGCTGATTATGATTGTATAGCCTTACCTACTCCTACCACCATCACCTCTCTCTCCATTACTCATCACCACTTCCTCAAATACCCCTCTCTGCCATTACCCTACCATCACCAACCACCCAAATGGCCCTACATAAGTTTTAGAAAGAATTCTCTGGGATCCCGAGCTGCTGGGATTAGACAGAGATATGCACTAAGAACATACCATCGTCCTGTACATGAGACGAGATGCCGAGATTTGTTTACCCGCTTCTAGAGGCCCTCGTACCTAAACTCCCTGGTCTCCTGGAAGCGAGTCGGGAGAGTTCGGCAGCTGGTACTAGCTAAGGCAGGTTGGACCTACACAGCAGGAGGCAGACCTTTATTGGATTACTGATTATGTTTAGTACCAGCTCACAGGACGCCAGACGACTAGAGAGATAGGCTATGGTTATTACAGATACATTGGATGACCTTTTGTAGATGCCATCCAGGAATGCACCGACCACCCTAAAGTGGGTCATCAAAAGTTATTGAGTTGGCTTACAACTGTTTGACCAGGAGGAAAGATCCATATATTCTCAGCTGGCTGATGCACGATATGACCGAGCTCTACATAGACCCGATATAACATGTTTGACAGTGATAGGCCTTCCATAATACCACGCCCCTTCTGGCTAGAGGAAGAGGAGAGGCCAGATTATCTCGTTCCGCTTTGGGCACTCCCGAATGAATGCTTGCGATCAGGTACATTCTTAAGGCATATCACTTCTGACTACTGTCATGGCTCACAGATCCGAGATCACTGAGTTGCAGGCATAGCCCTTAGGAGGCAGTCTGTGATTTCCAGATCTGCTGAAAGCAGACTAACGGAGACAGAGACATTTAGTGGAGGCACAAAAGATAGTGAAGGAGGCCTCAAAAACAGATGACGAGCTTCCATAGAACAGCATGGACCTTCTAAGGATCCTGCCAAAGCCAAGCTACCAGAGGAGACCATAGCAGTTCTTAGACTGGTTATAAGTGTATCTACTGTAACATCCTTTTAAGTATTATGTTATATCCCATCTAGCAGGCCTGTATAGATCTTTTGTTTTTGTCTAGCTACTCTGTTTTAGAACTTTTTGTTCATGTATCGCTCACTTTGTACAGCCTACTTAAAAATATTACAAGAGTATAAATCTCGCTATTATGGCTTTATTTCATTTTGTCTTGTACCCTAAATTGTTGAGATCGTATTGGAATATAAACCAATCAAGTATTATTTTTTACCCAAGTTATATATGAAAAAGGTTGTGATTATGTTTTATATGAAATCAAATTTATTTTGAATGAATGTCGATTTTGTTAATTTCAATATTTGTGTATTTCACCATGTGTATGATCTCGTTTTATTCATTATGATATACATCCGGGTTTATGGTTAAGATTTTTTGAAATCTACGGTTTATTATGTTTTTTTATGTGAGTTTAAGAAAAATGCACCAAGATGAAGGCCCACGTGGGTTAAAACCCAGTACAACAGTCCCACCACTCAGTTCACATACCCTACTACCACCACTTCGGTCACCGGTGCCCAACTTCAGGCCATGATCGATGAGGGTGTCACTGCTGTGTTGGCGGCACGTGCTACGACCCAAAATGGTGACGATAGCCATACCTCGAGAACAGGTGCGAGAAGGAATGAACGTGCTGTTAGGGAGTGCACCTATCAGGACTTCATGAAATGTCAACCCTTATTCTTCAGGGACTCGCATAGAATCGCACATAAGAGTGGTCGAATTGACCCATGGTTTGAGAGATGGAAACCGTGTTTCACAAAAGTAACTGCATCATAGAAATCCAAGTGAATTTGCCACATATACTCTTTATGGTAACGCTCTAACATGAGGAACTCACATGCTATGACCAAGTGGACTAATGGAGGGTTGCATATGCACTGACGTGGTCTGACTTGAAGAAGAAGAATGACAACTAAATAATTGTTTCGAAGGAATGAAATCAAGAAAAATGAGGCAGAAATGTGAACCTAAAAGTACAAGGACTACCGAGATATAGAAGCCTACAAACCAACGCTTCCAGAGCTAGCATTGCTGTAGTGTACAGGATGTTACCTGAAGAGACTGACAAAAGTGAAAGGTAGTCGTGGATGCCCGACTGATCAAAAATACCAATGACAAGGCATCAAAGCCGAAAGGACCATGCAGGAGGCTATCTGAGATGGCGACTGAAATTGATGGATAGGAGAATTAAACAACTATTGCTGAGATACAGACAGAAAACAAGAAGAAGATTGAAAGACGCTCCTCGAAATAACCAAAACCACAACCAAACAAAAGGCAAGAACACAGGGCAGGGCTTATGCTGTCGGAAGCCGTTGGACAAAAACCGTAAGGAAGGTACAAAACCTCGATGTCCCAAGTAAACTTCAACATTACGGTCCTTGTATACCAATATGCACTAGACTGCAAGAAGCTATTTGTCCACCTGGCCAAGAACTGTAGGAGCCGGCCTGCACTGCAAATAACAACAACAACAACCGCAATAACAATAACAACGAACAACCATAAACAACAACAACCGTAACAACAACAACCCAAGATCCCAATGGGCAAATACCAATGCATTGTTTGGCTTTGAGGTGTGGGGCGTCCAGGCCACTTCAGAAGGAACTGCCCCCAGTAGGAAGTAACAAGAACATGGAAATGGAAACGTGTAGCCAGGTGACTTATGCATGGAGAGTTGCAGCATAACCCAGACAACACTTTGTGACGGGAACTTTTCTCTAAACCACCGTTGTGCTTCCATTTTATTTGATAACTGTTGCAGATAGAAGTTTTGTTGTCTACTCCAATTTATACTTGATATAGAGCCCCCACTAAAAACATTATGATCATGTTAAAACGTTGATTTAGCTATGGTAAAAAATTTAATGAAAAAACGGTATGTTACTTTGGTTGCCCGTTAAATTTTCTGAACCATCCGTTCACGCCGTCCTAATGCCTGTAGAAAATGGGTACCTATGACGTCATAATTTGTGGGCATAGAACTAAACTGGGTTGACGAAATACCCAAGCCGTTATGACTGTGCTAAGAAGATCGTTCGTATTCCCTTTGGGAGCGAAATCCTTAATTTTTCATGGTACAGAAGTAGAAATAAACGCGGGAAAAACTCGATTAAACATCATCTCGTGCAACCAAGGCCAGAAGTATCTGCTACAAGGATTCGCATCCTTTTGGCCACATATTACCATCAAGGAGACTGGAGACAATCGAAGAAGAAGCAACAGCCAAGAGGTATCGATCGTCAAAAATTTTTCCCGAAGTAATTTCCCAGGACATTAGCCAGTCTTCCACCTACCGACATGTAGAATTTCCCATCGATCTAGAACCCTTGCTGCACCTGTACACGGCTACCTTATCGATTGCCCCATCATAAATAAAGATTGCGGATCAACTACAAGAGCTTTCCGACAACAGTTATTAAAAAGACCTGTTCGTCCACCATGGAGCTCAGTTCTATTCTCAAGAAAAATATGGTATCTTACTGATGTGCAAATATTATAGGAACTAACAAACTAACGGTAAGAACCGTTATCCGCTAACCAAAGAATATAGATGCTTAATCGATGCAACTTAGCGTTCGATGTTCTACTCTAATGAACGACCTAAGTCAGTTAACACCAATTGAGGGTTTTTCAGAAGAAGACATCTCGAATTACTGCCCTTCAGAACTCGATATGGACATTATGAATCCAAGTCAAGCCGTTTGTTTGAACCACCACACCTGCTGTTTATGGACCCCCTATGTAACATGAACCGAGTGAGGCAAACATATCAGGAACAAATTCTAAAAATTGTCTATATCGAACGATATTTGATCTATTCCCACGAATAAGGCCCCCAAGAGCACGAAGACACAGAAGAATAAATTGGAGTGTTGAAGAAAGAGGAGTTGTATCAAAATTTTCAAATGTGAAATTTTGGATTCCCAAAGTACAGTTCCCATGGGAGGTCACGTGATTGATAAAAAAGGCATTCACGAAGATCCCAGCCAAGGATCGAATCCGTTAAAAAAATTGGGCATCTGCTAAACACCACCTTAGACACTACAGTTTTTTAGGTCTAGCCTTGTTATTATCGACGATTCTTTGAAGGTTTTTCAAGATCGCCAAAACCAATTTACCAAGCACACGTCAAAATGAAGTCAAGTTTTGAGTGGGGTGACAAAACAAAGCATCGTTCTAGCTTTAAAGCAAATTTGTGATAGTGCACCAATTCTGGCTCTAAAGACAACCCACAGTAAATTGAAGAATTTATCGTATAATGCGAATGCATCAAAGAAAGGGTTTGGGCGCTGTGATGATGCAAAAGGGAAAAGGTTATTTCTTTGCATCACACCATATTAACGATCCCTGAGAAAAACTAAACTACTCATGATCTGAACTTGAGCAGTAGATGTTTCGCGGATCTAAAAATTTGGAGGCGACTATCACTATTACCAAGTGTAAACGTGTTCACTGATCATAAGAGTTTACACATAAATCTTAATCAGAAGGAATTGAACATGAGACACGCCGATGGTTAGAGTTGCTTAGATATTACGATTGTGAATATTCCGTATGTCACCCAGGGAAGGCGAAATGTCCTTGCTGATGCTTTGATCAGGAAAGAACGGGAACCAACCGTCAAAGTTCGAAGCTTTAGTCTTGACTATTAGCTTGGATCTATCCTAAGCAAATCTAAAATGCTCAGACAGAAGTGCAACTGAAACTAGAGAACATCAAAATGGAGGATGTCGGAGGTATGGTAATTGAAAATTCTAAATTTCCAGATGCACTAGAACGGAAAAGTTTGGAACCATCGTACAGGCAAGGAACCCTATGCCTCAATGGCAGGAGTTGTTACCATATATTATGACGATTTGCGGACTGTGAATCAAGCACGAAGACCCACAAGACACGTCTTTTATCCATCCAGTTCCGAGAAGAGGAAGAGAAATGTATCAAGACGTAAAGAAGCAAGTAATGGTGGCCCAATATGAAAGCGATATCGCCACCTTAAGTTAGCAATGCTTGACCTGTGCTAAAGGTCTAGGCGCGAACAACAAGACAATCATGAGTTGTACAAACCCGAGATACCTTAATGGAAGTGGGACAATTATCACGAGGAATTTTTGTCACAAAGCTTCCAAAGTCATCACAAGGGTAATGACAACCATTTGGGTAATCATTGACGTCCTTAACAAAGTCCGCGATCTTAAACGCCTTGAAAGAACTGACCCTCTGGAGAAACTAGCGAGAAAGAACTAAAGAAGTAGTGAACAATGCATAGGAATACGTCTCCGATTATTTTGTAGATCGTGACTTCGCCCCTAGGTTCGCATCAAATTTTTTGGAGGTCACTTTAAGAAAGCTTTGGTAAAAGTTTAGATATGAGTACAGCATACCATCCGCAAACTGACGACAAAAGCGAGAGAACCATTCAAACTCTCGAAGATATGCTTAGAGCTTGTGTGATCGACTTTGGAAATGGTTGGGTTAAACATTTGCCATTAGTCGAGTTTTCATACAATAACAGTTATCATGCTAGCATTAAGGCTGCACCCTTTGAGGCACTTTACGGTAGAAAATGTCGTTCGCCTAAGCAGTTTGTATGTGTCTGAGGTTGGAGAATTCAACTCACCGGTCCCAGAAAATAGTACAAGGAGAGCGACCGTGTAGAAAATCAGTCAAGTTAAGCAAAGGAAGCAAGCAGCTCGTGATAGGCAAAAGAGCTAAGTGATTTAAAAAGCGTAACCAAGAGTTTTGAGGTTGGAGATAAAGTTGATGCTCAAGGTTCGCCTTAGGAAATTGGATGTACGTTTGGCAAACGAGGGAAATAAAATCCCCATGGTTTGTTTGGGGGCGGCCCTTCAAGGTAATAAAAAGAGGTTTGAGACGATGCATACAATTTCGATCTTCCTTAGGATCGAGCATAGTCATATACATTTCATCTGGTCTAATTTAAGAGAAGTGGTCATGCCGACGAACCCTTAGCCGTAATCCGTTAGATGGAACTTTGCATTGATGACAAGCTTTAAGTTTGTCGAGGAACCGATAGAGATATCACAAATCGTGAAGATAAACGTTGAATCAAAGTCGTAACCCATTATCAAGTTCGATGGAACTCCAAGAGAGGTCCAGAGTTTAACATGGAACTGCGAAGATCAATTCCGAAGAAATACCCACATTTATTCTCAAGATCGGGGCCATCGTCAAGTTGCTGCGTCCTTAACCTTGAGGACAAGGCTCAGCTAACTCGTGGGAGACTATAACACCTCATGATTTAGTCATTTTATGACATCCATTAATTTCACAATTTATTATTTAGGGTTTTACGCGTTTACTCTTAAACCGTAAACGTTAAGTTAAATCGCGTAAACTAAAAATGATCATTCAATGTAAACGGGCATTAAACGATTAAATATTTACATCAAGCAAGTGTTCTATGAATTATAATGAGGATAATTAATAACTTTTGTTCATCTATTTTTATTTGGCTACCGTAAAATGCTTACGTTTCGCGACTAAAATGCTTTAGCATTCCCGGAAGTTCCAAAACCTAATACGCCAAAACAAATAACCTCACGATTATACCCAATACACAAATACTAAAAATAACTCATAAAGTAATATATATGCCAAAATTTAGATGATAGGACCAAGACTTTTCATCTTGCATAATATCTAGATATTTAGGAAAGATCTAGGAAGCTAACTCTTACACCATGAGTCACTTGGTTAGTTAACCTTGAGCAAGGGTTAGAAAGTAACCATGGTTAGGTTAGTAAGATATTTTCTCTATATATAGCATGCATGCACTCTTTCTTTCTTATATACTTAACCAAAAATCACAAAAACTTTCCTTGTTCTCTCTTTGAAGCTCACGGCACAAAACCCCTTTGATACACAATCCATACTTTGATTTTCTTTCACCATATTAGTGTATACACCTCATACTTAAGGTATTCTAAGAAGGTTTCAAGGGTTGGTTAAGCTTTGAAAGGGTTTTAGCAAGTTATTGCAAGATTAGGGTTTTTCGAAACATAATCTAGGTTTATAACTGAAAGCTTTGTGTTGAATCTACACACTGGTTTAGAACTTTTCTCATCTCTTAAAAACTTAAAAGACATCATCTCTAGGTTTCTTAATACCATATACTTTTATATCTAAACTTTTATGTGTTATTATGTTAAATATGGCGTATAAACACCACTAAGGACATTTCTAATAATGAAAAATGAGTATTAATTATGTTATGATTTTAAGCACTTATACTTATGATCATATTGATCATATATATCATGTTAAAGTGAATTAAAAAAGTATGTTAACATATGGTATAAGTATAAACATGTTTAGGTTAAAATTAGGGGTTTTATTAAGTTTTCCTTAATCTTCACATGTGAATGTAATCGAAATCCTAAATTGTTAAACTTGTTACAATGAATTTAATAAGAACTACTATGGATGACCTAGGACATTATTATAAGTATCACATTGTTAAAAATAGTTTATTAAGGGATATAAAAAGTAAACCTACTAAGATTAAATAATACATAAAATAAAGTTTTTATAAAGTTAAAATATAAATACTATAGGGTGCTGTTTAAATTCGAACTTAGACAGTTAGGTAATGAAATTATTAGTAAAAATAATACGCTCATGACATTACCATAATGAATAAGAAAACTCGAAAAAACCATCAATAACGAAAAAAGATAACGTAAATACGATTAACGACTATAAATACTTTTATAAAACTATTTTTATAAAAGTTACTATTCATTATAGCAACTTTCATTTTTAAAACATCTAATATATGATATAACTTTTAATTACGAGATCGTACTCGAAAGAATCGCTAAAAACGGAACTATAACGAATAAACTACGACATTTTCGATAATTAAAAGTTATAAAATTACTTTTAAAAACACAGAACATTAAAAGTACTATCATCAACGGACCCAACTTTATAAATATAAAACCTCTTTTTAAAAACAAAAACGTACTCGAAGGAATCACTAAATCGGGATTAAAATTAATAAGTAATTAACGATTACAAGTAATATGCTAAATAAAGCAAAAAACGACTAGCCTAGCTGTCATAACATAATTTTTACTATTTCATACACAGAATCCTTAAAAAATTGAAAATGTAATATTTTGATCACTCGTCTTACTACGAAGACGTGGAACGTTAAGAAACGCGAGCAAACAGGGCGTTAAAATGACCAAATTAGGTCATTTTTACGAAAAGGTAATAATATAGAAATGTTTTCACTGATCCACTTAGAAATATATTTTTTTACTAAAAAGATTAGTCCCGGAATTTAAGCTATAAAGATATTGAGGTGGGTTATCAAAGTGCTATAATACTAGGGATTTTTCATAATGAGGCCCTCATCGGATGGCGTATCGAATGAGTTGTTGATTTAACTGATTTTAAAGTGTCCTAACTCCTGCGAACGTCCTAGTCATGACCTCTTTAAATATGATAGCCCGAACGATAGCACGACTTGATACTACTAAAGAATATATTGAATGTTATAAATTGACGAAAGATAGTAGGTACTTATACTACCTTAATTAAATATGGTTGCAATCGCACGATATTGCGATGACGTTATCTGTGTTTATTGAGCTATCTGTACTCAAGGTGAGTTCATAGGCCCCACTTTTACAGTTTAACTGATTTAACTATTATTAGTGTGAGAACATGCTTTGTATTAATAATTGGAACGTAAGTGTTTTAAATAAATGGATTATTGTTTGCCTAGTAGCGATAACCCCCTTAGCCCATTAACAGAACTGTCAATTGCCATAATGTAGTTTTTTAATTAACATTATGTGAGCGCGAATGTTATAATAGGATCTATGGGGAAAAAATAAACGCTCCCCTTTTGGGTGATAAGCTATCACTGGGAACGAACGTTGACCAAGTCGGACTTGATGGTGCGGATACAACAACTGTACGCAAAATAACCTGCTAAAATAGCAAATATAGGTTAGCTGCGTGTCATGAGCTAAGTGCAACAGTAACCTGGTTTTGTATTTTGGCATATGTTGTAACATCACGGGAAAGGTCTTGCGGTCCCTTCAAAATTTAAATACATAAACCTAATGAATCTCACCAACATTTTGTTGACTTTTAAGCAATGTTTCAGGAGGTCAATAGGCACGAGGTGCCAAGGATGCTGGATTATGTTTTGGATTCACTGTTAAAGACTTAGTTCATCTTTTTTGGGAAATCTATGTTCGTCCTTTTGTAAATTAAATAAGAACAAAGTAAAGCTATAAGCTTTTGTAATATGTCTTTTATTTAAATCCAATGTATCAATCTAAACGACTTTTGTGTCGTTCTTATATATATCTTGTGCTGTTGATCTTGAAGTAACATGCCCCGGATCCTTATTCCGCTGCGACCCATTTTGGGGGTGTTACACATATCATGGAAAATGGCCATCATGCACCTTTGGAACGTGCCCGGAGCATTACATAAGCCGAAAGGCATGCGTCGGTAGGCAAACGTCCTATAAGGGCAAGTGAAGGTGGTCTTCTTTTGGTCTTGCGGGTCAATAGGAATTTGAAAGTATCCCGAGAAACCATCTAGAAAACAATAGTATTCGTTTCCTGTGAGTCTTTCGAGCATTTGGTCCATAAACGGTAACGGGAAATGATCTTTACGAGTGGCATCATTTAACTTTCTTTAGTCAATGCATACACGCCATCACGTAACTAATCGAGTAGGTATCAACTCATTATCATCATTTTCCATTACGGTTATACCGCCCTTCTTAGGCACACAATGAACGGGGCTAACCCACGGGCTATCGGAGATAGGATAAATCAATCCGGCGGTCAGGAGTTTGATAACTTCCTTTTGATAACCTCATAAGAATTTTTGGGTTCACCCTCTTAGATGTTGAATTAGCCCGGTTAAGACATCTCCATTAATATTTTATGATTTCAAAATTGAGGGTCAATACCCATTATAATAGAGATTTTCCAAGGGATGGCCGCTTGTGTGACTTTAAAACATTTTAATGTCGGACCTTCACATCTACCTTATAAGTCTTTAAGCAATTATGACTGATAGTTTATACGTACCTCCTCCACAAAGCATACCCAAGATGAGAAAGGGCCGATCCTTGAGCTCAAGCACGCGAAGGATCATCAATAGAATAATTACGATTTTTAAGTTCCTCAACATGAAAGTTCTTTCGGGGGGATAGGAATTATGGGATCATCGTTTAATAACTTCTCGAGTAGAAGAAGTTCCTCCCAACCGTATCATTAGTCGTCCATCATTAATTCCGGTGAATTGAATCATTAGTAAGAAAAGCTTTGATTTCTTCCAAAATGAAATCTCCTTCCTCAAAAGGAGTGAGAGAGGGGGGATAAGTAGAAAGGATAGGATCTAAAGACGGAGTGGGATTGCCACTTGTAGAACTATCCTAGAATCCGAGCACTTCTTGAGCATACTCCTCACAAGCTACATTGATGACATCGATTCGATTAATTAACACAGCATCATTGTAGGAGTATCTCGAAGTTTGACCAACTTTAAAGTTTTTATGGATTCATCATCAACTCGAAGAGTTTAATTCTTCACCATAAACATCAAATCAAAGCACTGCCATCCTCAAAAAGTCTCCCAATAAATAGGGATCCCTAGGATCGACTACATAATCACGACATACGAAAGTCGGCCAGAAATGAACTTTCCTACTTTTACAAAGACATCTTCGGCAAATACCGATGACTAGTAGTCAGATCGATCGGCAAGTTCTAATAATCATTTTGAGTAGGATAAGTTCGGGGAGTGAGATCTTCTTCCATATGGAAAGAGGCATCAAGTTGATGCTTGCACCAAGATCGGCCAAGGCGCATTCAACTATCTCTGAAAAATCGCATGGAATAAGAAACTTGCCGGGGTCTCCAAGTTTTTTGAGCAACTTTTTTAGGATGACCGCCGAACAATTCTCATTCACCGGTGTTTTAGCTAAGTCAAACAATTTTTCTTTGTTATTAAGGAGACTTTTAAACATTGAAGCAAATTTTGGCATATGTAGAAGAGCATCCGCGAAACTGTTCTCGAAATGTAATTCCCTAAAGATTTCAACAAATTTTGAAGTAAGATTATCATCTTTTTCACAGAGCTTTTGCTTGTTAGCTCTTGAAGTATAAGGTATAAACGGTTTAGGCTTAGGAGCAACAACGGGCTCATCGAATGGAGCTTGAATTTGGACTACCGGAGGTTGGATGTTTTCGGTACTCGGTTGCACCGTAACCTTTGTCACCTCGGGTTCCCATCCCACCACCTTAGGAAGAAGAGAGAAAGGAGGTGGAATTGGGGGTCCGTCATAAGAAATACCACTTCCGGTGGTGATTGCTTTCAAGTCACCTCTCGGGTTAGCAATGATGTTGCTAGGAAGTGAACCCGAGCCAGAAGTAGAAGCGGTATTCATTTCAAAAAAACTACTCATCATGTTCTTAATATCATTCGTTAATTCATTCCTTAACTAATTCTTGTACGCATTGTTTTGTCTAGTCAACGTAGTATCCATCTCTTTCTTTAATTCCGATCTCATACTGGTTATTTGATTTTTCATTACTCTTATATTAACGTCATTTGCCTTCATGTAGCACGAGAGATCGTTTGAAAGTCCATTTTAAGGCGGTGCTTGATAATCCTGGTTACCTTTTTTGAAATTATTTCCTCGGTTTTGATTATAACCTTGATTTTGATTGAAACGGTTTTGATTATTTTGCACGGGAGGAAAACTAGGCGGTCCCATTTGATTGCTAGCACGATAATTTGGGTCTCCTTGAGGACGATATCCTTGATTTTGATTATAAGTTGTTGCGGCTGCAGAAGCATTGAAAGTGTTGCCATCGGCGACAAGACACTCATAGTAGAGATGCGGTCCCCCACAAGTCACACAACTTTTAGAAATTGCTTTAACGGTCTCTGGAGGCGAGGTCTTAATATGACGAAGTATAGCATTAACGACATCAGTAAGAGCGGCCATTTCCGATGGACATGCTGTGGTAAAAGAAGAAGTATTAGCACTTACTTTGAAAACAACCAGTTTGTTTCGTAAGTTGTGAACTTTCAACTTATTTTTGATAATTGTCAAAGCATCTCGAGGAGTTTAAGTCAAAATATTACCACCGGTGACGGCATTCAAGGAATCTTGATCGGTTGGGTTTAAAGCATTGTAGAAAGTATCAAGTTGATGTAATTCCGTAAAACCGTAATGTAGGCATGCAAGAAGGAGATCCTTGAAATGGTCCCATGCCTCACTAAACGTTTCCTCAAACTTTTGTTAAAAATTTGTGATTTCATTTTGAAGATTTGTAGTTTTGGAAGGAGGAAAGAATTGGTTAATAAACTTGGAAACAAGATCTTCCCAAGTAAGAATAGATCAAGGGGGTTCTTTTTCGAGCCAAATCCAGGCTGCCCCCTCGACAGAAAATGGAAAAAAAATATGCTTAATCGACGAATTAGGCACTTTTTATAATTATTGGTGGAAGTATATCTGGTTAAACCAACGAATGTGTGCATGCGGATCTTCTTCGCAAATCGTATTAAATCCGTAAAATTGTTTTGAAGTTACAAGATTTAGAAGTCCATGTTTAAGCTCAAAATTCTCCGCGAGAATAGCGGGAGTAACGATAGCATCTCCGTAACCCTCGGTGGGTGCTTGGAGTAATTCCGCCATAGTACGTTGATCGGCCATCGTAACTACGGAAGTCTCTTCAAGAGAAAACGATTCGACTCTTTGTTTGGATCGTCTTCGATTACGACGTTTCGGAGTCGTGGAAGATTCGGCAATTAAATGTGATGAAGAGCGAGTGCGCATGCACTAAAAATAAAATAAGAAAAATAAGAAAAATATTTTTGTAGCCGATAATCGAACAAGTGTACGGTAGCTTTTTAGAAAACGCACAAAGAAGTGGAAGAGTGGGTAAGCGCGAAGCGTTTTAAAAACCTTCTCCTTTCGGGTCGAAGTTCGTATGATCGACCCTCCTTAAACCTCTCTTAAAGTTTGTAATCTAAAAGTGAGCCGATTTCATAATTGACACAACGGTTGTTTTTGTTGTTTTTTTTATATTTTTTTTGGTTTTTTAAATACTTTAGGAAAAGTATTTTTGGTTTTTTCTAATAAATCTACGAAAATAAATCGAGAAAAATAAAATATTTTTGTATTTTTTAGTTTTATATAAAAGAAAATAATAAAATGATAACTTCACGAGGAAGGGTCTTCAAAACACTAATCTTCAAGCTTCAACGCGATATTCGATACACACTTCCCCGGCAACGGCGCCAAAAATTGATTCGTCCCGATACGTATATAAGGATAATATCAATAATAGTATAGTAATAAGTATTCCGTAAGGATTTAAGAAGATTACTTTTAACCAAAGTAAAGTTCAAAACCTTCCGGGTCGTTTCCTCGACGAAGTGCGAATTGAGAATCGGTTAAGTTTGTGATCGCGTGAATTGAATAGTTTCAGATTTTGATTTGGTTTTCTATTTCTACAAATATAATGCAAAAACAAGTAAAGGCAAGCAAACAAATAAGGCAATTACGACTTAAACCTAAAAAACGATAACGGGAATCCTAAAACGCGACTAAATAAGCAAGTAAATCAAATTTAAGCCCTACGAATGTAAATTTAATTTTTAAAAGTCCTAAATGATGAAAAATAATTTTAGAAAAAAGAATTATATTTTTTTGATTTTTATTTTATTTATTATGAATTAAAAACTATTTAAATCTAGAAAAAATGATTAAAAATATTAAACTAATTTATAAAAATCTAGAAAAATTATAGAAAATACTTTGGACTATGGAGAATCTAAGAAAAATACAACCTGGAAAAGATGTTGAACGAATAAGCAAAAAATAAGCTAATAAGGCCTAATAAGCAAAATTGGACAAGAACCTTAAATAATAAATGAAATGAACCTATTATGAAAAAGACCCAAGGGTATGGCGGTAAGGTATGTGTGTGTCAAGGGTGAGGTCGCAGGTTTGAGTCCTGGACCTTACCTTTTTGTTTTTGTTTTTGTTTTTCAAATTTTCTTTTAAAAAGCCATTCTATAAGCTAATATAAGAAACTTTAGTAAAGGAAATTTTTCTAAATCTTAATGATAAGCTAGGAAAAAGCTGAAAAAGAAGTGACAGTTTTCTATATAAAACTTAGACATGATAAACTTAAACTGCATTTGATTTTAGACTCAACAAGCCAAAGAAAAAGAAAATAAGCTGAAAACTATTAACTACCAAGACCTAATAAGTAATTAACAAGGAATTAACTGACAAAATGAGCTTAAAAACTCTTAAAAGCTGAAATAAAAAACAACCTTATACTAGCAGTTTTAAATTAAAAATTTCCAACTTTGAGCTAAAATTAAGACCTAGTAAGCACTTGGAAATAAGTTGTAAACTAAAAACAGATGGAGTTTAGCTTCCAAATATCACAATAAAACAAGATTTAAGAAAATTGTATTAGTAATAAGCTAGAAAAGAGGACTTTAAATCTGACAGTTTTATAAAACTAATTTTTTTGTGTATTTTTGAAGTTTGAAAATGACAAAGTGCAGCCCTAATATTAAACTACTAAAAGCTAATGTAAAAAACTTAAAAAGGTGAAACAGATCAAGCTAGATGTCCAATAAGCTTATATAATCAAATTCAGACCTTAAATCTAATTTTATCTTACCTAGATTTACTATTAAAAACTAGCTTTTGGAAATTTGAAAAGAAGACTAGAAAACTTAGACAGATTTGTCTTAAAAATAAAATGGAAATTGCAAACCTATACTAACTCATAATTACTGCATTAAGGACTCAGAACAAATATGAAAACAACACTAACAAGCTACTAATCAAAATCTAATAATTTCAACTGTTCTAATAAGCTAAGTTACCACAGATTCAAACTATATTTAGCTTAATCCTTAAATCTGATTATTAAACCTTAAAAACTTTTATAAACTGATTTCTAGGCTTAATTTGAGCTTTTCAAATTTGCTTTAAGGACCAAAAGGCTAACAAGCAGTTTTAACACAAGTTAGAACTGCTTGTGCCAAACACCCCTTAAAGTTTTTGAAATCTATTTTAAGCTTAAAACAGATGTATAAAAGCTATTAAAGCTTAAACAGATTAAGTTATTAGTATGTGAAGAACTTTTAAGCAATTTTTAACCACAATTAAGCACTAATCAATAAGCTGGAACAATAAACATATTTTTGGATTTTTAGATAGTTTTAATCAAAATAAAGAAGAACTTAAAAACAGATTAATATAAGCCACAAGCTAAATGTATTAAGCTAATAAAAGTCAGTTTAAACACAATAAAAGCATAATTAAGCAACAATAAGCAGATCTATAAGCTAAACATTAATAAGCTAAAATTAAGTGAAATTGAAGAGTACCTTGATCCCAGCTCAAACAGGGATCTAATATGCTCAAAAGAGCTTATCTACAAGCTTTAGCTTGTTAAAAACAAGCTGGTGAGGTCCATAAGCCCTTCCATGATTGGCTTATCATCCAAAACATAAAATGAGGTATTTTTGAGGAGAAATAAAGTGTATATCTAAACTCAGTTAATCTTTTGAAGGCTTAACTGAGTATAAGCTAGCTTAAGTAGTAATGAAGAGCTTTTAGAAGCTTATTAGGAGATTGTGAACTTATTCAAATCATAATTGCATAAACTAAAAACAATGATTAAACACGAAATTAAAACCAACTGACTTTTATTGATTAACAAATTGTTTACAATACTTGGAAAAGGAAAATACAATGAAAATTAAGCTAAAAACTACTATAAGCTACTGAATTACTAAAAAGCTTAAGCTAAATCCTACATACCCTAATTGTGTGATCAAGCCCTCTATTTATAGGGGTGAGAGGAACCTTTTAGCCTTCAGGACGCTCCCCAATCTCTAATCTTAGCCCTTAATCAATAACCGCCTCCAAATCATCAACATTTGAGCCGTTAGATCGTGTCCATGTTTAATTGACCAATGGGGTGATGTGGAATTGCCAGCGTGGCTAATGAGGATGTTAGTGGTGCCAGGAAGAACTTCTAGAAGGATGGATAAGCGTGTACTTGAGAAGCATTTACCCTGCTCGTTGTTTGTACTGTGGGTGAAATATGGGAGGGAAAAGAGAAGGTGTTACAGTAACTTTGACCCCGTGTTTATACATTGGGGCGTTGACTTGGTTTATAAAAGTTGGGCTCGGAAAGGATTTGGGCCAAGTAAATGGATTTAATAGAAATGGATTTGGACTTAAGTTATATAAATGGGTTTTAGGTTTTAAGGTTTAGGTAAAATATCTTAATGGGCTGACCCAGCCCATTAAAATGGGTACGGGTTATCCCATTAAAGATAAATATGCCTTCGGCTTCGATTTCTCGTACTCTTTCTATTCCCGTGCTCGGTTTTGTCCGTTTTGCTTCATTTTTGTCCTTTTGTGTAATATCCGTTACCTGCAAGACATAAATTACAAAACACACATCTACAATGCATTTTCATGTATTTTTGGTCTTTATTGGTCTTTTTAGCTCGTTTTATTAGGTAAAAGGTATGTGTATTTAAGCACATACCATTATCACATAAAAGGGCCCTATCTTACTAAAAGTATATAGGGAAGATGGGACAATTGAAGTCATTGCAAATTTCAAAGTCAGTGACTTACATCTGGCTGAATGGAGAGAGGTTGTACAAGCTTGTCCTGATAGAAAAGAAAAAGGATGAAAAACCATCTATGGATTGATAAAGACAAGAATGAAATACCTTGATCAAACTGAAAGGGAACTAAAGATTGACTTCAACAAACCTCTCAAAGAATAAGATCCTATGAATGAGCTAAATGAGTTGGCAAACAAGAAAAGAAAAAGAACCAGTGACTTGAAAGACCATTCCAGGTCAACAAAGAAACACAAGTCATCAAGTTCAGCATGAAGAAGAGGTTCATTGGGAAGCTAAGACAGTAGAATGAAAACCGTTTGTAATAACTTTATCTTTTGTAAAAGTAAGGTAATGAAAGTTAGAATGAATGGTTATCAGTTTATGTTGATAAATTTATATCAGTTTTGTAAGAAAAAGTTGTTTTGCTCACTTACAATTGATTTTAACTTAGGCTATTTGTATATTCAAATAGGGGGAGATTGTTGGGTTCAATTCTTGAGCCCTTCAGTCTTTCAGTAGATTTAAACATAAAATCTCCTAAGTACTACTCAAGCTAAAGTCTTTCAGTTTGAGTCACCAAATTTTCTTCAACGTCAGCTTTTCAGGTCCTTAGAAGATTGGGAAGTATCTTCACTTCAGTTTATGCAGCGGTACAGAAACTGAAGAAGGCTTTTGGTAAGAGCTTCAGTTCATCTTGGTTGATAATTCAAAGCTGAACGTTGTCTATCTCCTTAACAGAAGTTGAAACATGTTTGTTTCACTTCTAGAAGGTTCACAAGGCAGGAAAAAGATTGCTTTATGTCAAAGTAATAAATCAATCTCCTTGGGAAAGTAACTTCTAAAGCTGGTATAGAAGTATAACAACTCTCCTCAAAGGACAGTACCTAGTACTAGAAAGCAAACATGCATTAAATGGTAGTTCAACCACCCATTTAATGCTTGTCACGTAGTCTAGGTTAAACTTGTAAACCATAATACCTTTGCCTATAAAAGGAAAGGGATTCCCAGAGTAAATTTTATCTCTTCCAATTAATGTGAAATACATTGAAGAGTTCATTTATCTCTTAAACAAACTGAATAGAAACTGCTGAAGCTGAAGCTTCAGTTCTAGTTGAATAGTTTGTTTTCTTATTTCTCATAACTTTGGTTAGAGAATAAGTTCGAAGGAGATAACACCCCAATTGTCATTCAACCACCTTGCTATTCCGCAAGCAAGGTGTGTCATAGATTCTTTATTTGATTCTAATAAGAACCTATACGTTAAAAAGTACTTCTGTGTGTTTTAAACTTGTTCTTTATATTCTTCATATATATTTGTTTAAAACTCACCTTGTTGCCATGGAATCTGATTAGTTTAACTTGATAAACCTTATATCATATTCTAAGGGACCAACAGAGCAATTACCTATTATTAAAACCAAATCATTATTTGCAAAAGGTGGCATCAGATAAATATAGTTTGTTAGAATTTTGATGAATGTGCCCGAAAGCTTCTTGTGCCAATCGAAGACATCACTCACTCATCCGTTACAGCTTGTGCATACCCCAAGTGTAGCACCAACAGACGCCCTTGGAATCTAGAACTCATACCTACAACACTTAATTCGTTAATCAAACTATAGCTATAAAGAACATGTGTTAAACATATGGACACCTTTTTTCTTCTTACCCGCATCCTTCTGGCAATTAAACCAAGAATCACCTGTTTCAGCAAACAATTGTGTCACAGGAAAACATCTTTTAAATATTTTAGAATAGAACGTTAACCCTCAATGGCTTTGGGGGAACCTTTAAGTGACATGTGCAATCGCATATATCCATTACAAAATGGATTAACTTTAGCTATAAGCCTATAAGTTGCCGAAACAATCTATTCTAACATAAGATTTGGCAATACCAGTGCAGGTCTGTACTAAATAAAAAAAACATAAGAGAATTACCTCATATGTAACCGCATCAGCCAATCCATGAATTCAGTCTATGCGCATACTTTTACCAAATAACTTAGAAAAAGTAGGATCAAGATCCAGAAAATGGATGAGTGCATATGGATCAGACGATGAAGCTGTAAGCTGAAGCCTTTCCTGCTAATTATCTGTTTCTTCATATTTTCTTTCGAGATCTGAAAGAGCAAATTTATCATTTACGGTTAAGAAAGAACATGTGCACGAATAAACGGTATAAAAGAATAATGAAACTAAACTTACCTTGGCAATTACATTTTTGTCCCTAGCTTATTCTGCTGATACTATTTCTAGAGACTCTAAACTTATTATAATCTTTTTCATCCCTTGTGTAAGCAAACTACATGTGAACCTGAAAAAAGTTCGGTTTATACATGTTAGATGAAACATTTTAGTGTAATAGTTATTCAAAAACATACCGAAAAAGGAAAAAAAAGTTACCCGATATTGATTGCAATTTCCATTTTATCACCAGTGACAACCCATATATTAATTCCTGCTTGAGCAAGTTTGTAAATGCATTCGGGTACCTGCAAAAATGAGAAACAAACGGTACGAAAATTGGACTAAATACTGTTCATAAATCCAAAACAGATTATTTTCATACACTATCAATTCATTTGGTTACTCAATACTCCTATTTGCAACTAAAATGGTACAGATTAGTCGCGTACTGATATAAGCCGAGTACTAACTAAAATATATACTAAATAGCAGTATATAACAACAGTATATAGCAACAATATAGAAGTTGTCCCAAACACCCCTAATCAGTCCCAAAGAATCTGTACATCTTGGTTGCAACAACTATAACTAAGATGTCAAATATAAAAGCACATTTTAGTTGCAGCGACACTTTATACAAATGGTACATATCAGTCGTGTACTAAAAGCAGTCCCAAATAATTATCAACTTTTGTAAGGGGCTCATAGTGTGTTAATAAAAAACTGGATGGAAATAGCTTTTAAAAATGCATAATTATTTGTCAGATTGTTAAAAGTAAATTTGTGAGACAGTTAAGAGTGCAGCAGCGTATGAGACTTTTGTTTTTTCATGAGGATACGTACATACTATCATACATATTTTTTGGTGCTGCACTTATAGTAATTCAGACCTGTGAAGCACATTCATGAATAATGGTTTTTTAATTTAAAGCGAAGAAAATATGAACACAAAAGAGGGGAATACATAACTTACTCATATTTTGATTTCCTTCACGAATCAAGACCAAAAGGCAATCTGTCGTTTCTCCTCAATCATCTATTGTATCTGAACAAATGCCTTTCTGCAACCAAAATCCTTTCAATGAAAGCTCCTGCCAAAAAAGAGGTTAAGAGAATAGTTAACTTGCAGCCACAACTCGCCAACAGTCCTTGCGACATTAAACATGCACACTGAACACACCCACAAAATACACCGTCTAAACCAACACACTAAACCCACCTACTGAACAGAACCCCCAAACACACCCTGTGAACACACGTTAATCAAGAAAATACAAAAAAGACACCTTGACAATGACATTTGAAAACCTTTGATGTATAGCTACTCCTGAGTTCTTGGCTTTAGTGAATTTAGTTTAGTTAAAACCTCGAAGCACCAAACCTTCCATAGAATCTTGTATGGACCCAGTTTTTATTTGTGAATTATGCACACACGCAAGATGGTTACGCGTTCAGGAACATAAAAGTGCAGAACAATTACTTTTATACGAACCTATCAGCTAACTAACATACAAAATTGTTTGTGTTTTTGCGAGAAAATCATATTAGCTAGTTGGCAGTTGAAACAATCACTAACTAACTACGGTTCTGCCCATTTGATTCCGCGAAAATCCACAGCCTCCAACTACCCCCTTGACTTATGCAACTTGTCGTAAATGGCATGCAAGACTTTTTTTGGCAAAGTTTCGCAAGCTATTGCTCAAGTTGTCATTATTAGTATTTAAATTATCATCTCTTCCCTCAATACTATTTATTAGAGTTAATTTTATAGAATATCCATGTATTTTTCACGATGAACATATATATTTGGCTATTTGAGGATGGTTTTTTGATGAAATAAAAATATTAAAATGTTGGGGTGTCAAAACTTCAAAGTCATTAAAAGACTTCAGGATTTAAGATACTCTCGTGTTATCTAACATTAGTGTCCATTCCGCACATCCTAACGCATTAGGCTATTCTCCCCCTTGCCTCAAAGTCGCATTTACATAAAATGACTCATGAAACTAAAATCACCAAGATTCAATAAACAAACATATATAGAGTCTTTTTAAAAATCCTAGTCATATGAACTCAACCATATCGTTGCCTTCAATAAACAATAAATCGAGAACGAAATTATGTTGAAAGTGCAACCATACCTCGTTCCCGAAGTATAACGAGGAAGTGTGCCTGCTAAAGATCAACAAGCGAGTCGAGGGAGGCGAATTATTATCGCTTCAGGAGACACTGTTCAAACCTATGTCCAGAGGGAGGCTCCATGTAGATCGAATTGTCAGTTGCCACTGGACCAAAGTGTGCCTGTTGTACGGAAATCCTGTCACCTAAACCACACCTAGAACAAACATTTATAAACACTACAAAACACTTATTTATAGGCAATCCTAGCCTAAACTGACGTATTCCGAAAACACGTCTACTAACCTTGGGTTGCTGATATTTTTAAAGCATGATAGAGAGCATCCTGGAATCATGGTTTTTTTAAAGCGGCTCAGATATATGGAAATCAAGCTTATTGTGGGGTAACAAGCCATGGCTACAATCACGGTTGCACATGCTACATTTTCAAGTAGCAATTACCATTTGAATTGCCCAGCCAAGATGCATATCAGCTTTCCAAACATCGATATGCCTAACCAAGACACGAGTCGAATATCACCCACCGCTAACATTATTTTCCGGGCATATTAGCTCCCCCAAAATCATTTTCTGAACTGAATTCCTTCAAGCAAACCGTCCATTTAAAAGTCTTCCTTTTACTAAGAACACTTTGTATTATGTACACGATTTTAAAATGACAACAAAACACATAACATACAAAATAAGCATATACATAATCATAACAGAATAAGCAATCCAAAATCATAACAAAACACAAACATACAAAATAAGCATATACATACCCCAATAAAGTGCAATTGAAGATTAATCGACCATAAACAAAGATAATATTCCAGCACCATAAAACCCCCAAAATTGAAACCCTAACTCTTGTGTGTTGATCAACAGCCCCAAAAGTTAAACCCTCAATATTTACATCTAAAACAGTAATAATTTTTCCCTAATTTGTTGCTAGTGAATCTTGAAACTGAGTTACAATATGTAGAGAGAGAGAGAGAAAATTTTTGTGTGTTTTTAGAGAGAAAGAAAGAGCGAGAAAGGATGAAACTGATATGTATGAGTTTGTTACCCTCCTCACGTGGAAGAAGATAAACAAAGCTGGATCGGATGAAGTGTCATGGATTGTGTTTGAAGTGGGTGGTTCGAGTGGGAGCATTTAATGCAACCTAGTGGGTCGACCCAACGTATGCGGGTAGGGCGCCCACTGATTGTTAATTTGAGTAATTAGATTCACTTAACTAAATTTCTTAATCATAACTTTAATAGTTGTCGTTAGCTAAATCTTTATAATTTCAATCTAACATAAATTTCATAAACATTTCCCTTTAATATGAGTTTGCTTACTAAAATACATGTGACAATTTCTAAATGAAAAATGATTGTTGTGCCTAACAAGGATGTCTAATAATGTACTTAATGATTTGAAAAGAGAAAATCTATAACCTATATAAAATAAGGTTTTTGAAAAACTCATCTTGGCTCTAAATTCCTAAAAATGACTCGTGGATAATCAAGAAATAATCAAGGACTCACAATGAAAGATGCAAATATCGGACATTTAATTCTCACACAAAAACCATTCCAAACATAAACTACACAGCCTCTCCACCTTGAATCAATCTCTATCCCTAGATCTGTGAAGCAAGAAACCATCCCAAAAAATAACCAATCAAAAAGCATTCTCCCAAATCCATTCAAGCAATAACCTAATGAAATTTCTTCGATTCAAGATTAAATCCATGAAAAAAAGCACACAAAATAACGGCTGGAGAAAAAACACCTCCAACTGTTTTTATGGGGATCGATTTGAATATTTTGTGTGTGTCTCCACACCATTCAGATCTCAAACAAAATCGTATGAAATTGGTAAGATTTTTTTTCTCAATTTTCTTTGTTCTCAGTATTATAAAATTAGGGTTTTTATTGATCTTTAATTTTGAGGTTAACTATTATGTTTTGTTAAACGAAATATTTAATTAGTGTATAAAGGATATTCATCATCTAATAGTGGTAATTTCTTTGGCTTCATTATGGTTTTGATGTATGGCTTTAAAAGTTGGTTGTAACGAAATGTTACATGTTACAGAGCAAGAAAGAATCAGATGTGGTGGTTGAACGAAAAGGCCATGATGCTGCTCGGTTATGTAATGTCAATCATGCTCATGGGTAGGCACATGAACATCATGAATATGGCTTTGTAATTTGCTGTTTTTGCTATATGGTGTCATGAATTTATATTCTAATAAGTTCACATGGCCTCTTTGTTGGCAGATGGTAGAAGGATGTTGTTATGTTAATTGACTAAGATGGTGAATCTGGCATTGGTTGATTCGATAGAATGGAAAAAGGGATTTTTCATTTGGTATTCCTAAAAAAAGGCATGAGGTAACAAAGTTTGTTAATTACACTGCTAATTGAAGTACCAAATATTTTATAACAAAATGATAAAATTTTAAATGAAAGTAGTAGTTTATAATTTATTTTGCAGCTATATTTTCATGTTACTCTAAATGATTCTAATAGTATCTGTGATGTTGGGTCCCTTATATTTATAATCGGCACAAGTAGCTATTGTGACTTGTCAAGTTTATAGTAATATATAACGGAGATTGGGGGTTGTTTTCCTTGCAAATAACATAAACCAGAAACAAGGTTGTATATCAGATATTCTTTGAATTACATTTGAATGCCTACCCATTGTGTATTGTCTTGGTGTCGCTTAATCATCGTAATTCCTTCTGTAGTAGCCTATTGGAGGATTCATAATAATTTTGTGATTTTGATTTCAGTTTTACTTCATCTGTGTAAATTTTTTGAGTACTTTTAGCTATGTAGTCTGCAGATGACCCCCAAACACGAATTTAGCTTTGGTGGACACAAGCAAAAATCAATTACTTTCGTGAACTATCATCAGAAATTGTTGTAGCGAGAACAATAGAAGTTATCAGTCATTCAACTCTGATTATGTATTCGTCCACTGCAGGGTGAAGAAGTTAATGAATACACCTATATATGTAAAGCCATTGTTGAATTTAGAGTCTAGTACATGCCGTGTAAGTGTGATGGTTGGAATCCGGAATGATCCTTGGAAAACCATTAACTCGGTGTTGGTGCAGTTCCAACTTCCTCCGTGTCGTGTGTATCATCTGCGAATCTCACTGCAAACCATGGAACAATAATTTACTTGATGAGTAAATCTATTCAATCTGTATCCATCCACTTGCTTTCACATGTATGTATGAATCTATTGGTAGTCCTACGTATACGTGCTTTCATATTACATACATGCCATTTTATATATGATACGACTGATATAATTGACTACTGAGCTTTACAAACTAATCCAAATTGACCCTTTTTAGATAATAGATCAGATTTTCCACCTATACTATCTATGTTTTCATTACAAATATTTTTATGCAGATCCAAAGGAACCTACAGCTGAGATTACTGAAACATACATATTGTAGCTGAGAGCATGCGATTACTAAAAAAGTTACACATATGGCTGTGGAGAGGAAATAAGTTTCAAACTGTTGAAAAGGCATGGTGTGAGGGACTTAAAAGAGTTATCAGGTACGTTAAAAGTAATCCAGAGAGTGCAAGTCAAAGGAATAAAAATTCTAGATAGATATGATGGTGATACATGATCAAGTTGGCTATGTTTGATTTCAGTTTAAGTATTAACATATATAGAGTATCTCATTTGCTGTTAAAAAACATTTTTGTAGTGCTGCTCCAACAACCATATTTTTTAATCTTAATTGACGTTTCGTAAATACATTATTAACAAATTTCTTAATTTTTTCTGCTCTTTTGGATATTTCAGGGTATAGACCTGCGGTGGAGGATTATCGACATACTAAGCTTACTGCTATTTGCAGCTTGATGTTGTTGTTGCTTAAGATTGGCCTGCTGGTGTTCATATGTGTGAAGATGGTAGTAAGTATTCAGGCGAGTTTAGAGGCGGTATTAATCATGGCCTTGGTCACTATCATTTTGGGTAAAATTTTCACTTTAACTTTGATAATATCGATAGTCTTCGACTATTTATAAAGAAGTCATACGCGGTAGCAATACCAAACCAAATACGATGAGTAGTGGGGTCCTGAGCTAAGCCTTGGCTAAACCTTGGAAATCGACTCGATCATCAAATTATAGATTATAAGTTCATAACCCAAGCCCATTACCATTTTGGGCAGAACAGATCTACTAATTCTTTGATTCCAGTTAATAAGAGGTATCTTGAACTAAGAAATAGACCTTAGAAATGAAAAAAGGGTATCCTAAGCAATTGCAATAATCGAATTCATTGATATTCCTGGTATAGTAGATGTTATCACACTATATGTTAGTGATTCACTAATATGATTGTGTGTTATGCTTAGTTGATTTGGTTTTTTTGTTTGATATTTTGTTTAGTTTATCTCATTTGAGACTCGATAATCATGTAACCTTTGCCCTTTTCGTGTTCTGAATATTTCATTTATAGTCCTTTGACTATTTGACCTTTGTCAGTTTATTCAGATTTTGTACCGTGTTAACGGTGATGATTTTTATGAGAATTGTGATGAATTGTAGTTTATCGTGATTAATAATCCCTTTTGGAATGTATTATTCTGTTATTTGTATTCCGGGTGGTTTGACCCGTGAATTTTAAGAAATGCCGAAAAACGAGTCTGACATGTCCGTTAATGTTCAGATGAGTTTTGAAAGTGTTTAAAGTGAAAATATGTCGTGTAAATACTCTAGGTTAATAGAAAAGTATTTTTAAGGTGAATAAAAATGCTAATTAACTTTGGGGTAAATTTTACGGTTGAGTTTTACGAGTATTTAAGTGATACCGACACGAAAAGAAAGACCCGACACCCCATAGGATGCCATCCGGTCAAGAAAGTCAAAGAGGGGAACAAAATGGCTATTTTCTAGCTAATGTTATAAGCATGTACAAGTATATTCCTTATACCACTAACACTCCATTCATTGTCCATTTCATTTTCAAAAAAAACACATAAGTGTGTGTGTGTGTGTGTGTGTGTGTGTTATTCGGCCGCCACCTACACCACCACAATCCACCATAAATTTTCCAACTTTGATCGAGAACGTGTTATTCCGGGTTGATACGAGTGTTTGGGTATTCATTTAAACAACGTTTGGGTTGTCCGGTTCGTGTTTGAAGATTTTCTTGTAAGTTTTCAAATTTAAATTTCTTTTGTCCTTTTGGGTTTATTTTGATACATAGATGTTAGTTGTACAAGTTGATCGTCGTGAAAATTGATTTTTGGAAGCGAAATGAATAAAAAGAGGGTTTTTTTAGGGTAAAGGGGATAATACCCCGGTAAAATATAATACACCAAAAAACATTAAAGTACAATGGAATGTGGCTGAGAACCACATTAACCTCAAGCAAGAGCTTGAACATCCACTAAAGCTACTTGGGACATGCCCCAAGCAACCCTAACAATCAAAATACGCTAACAATAGCACCAATAGGAAAGAACCACTTGAAAGTACATAAAGCCTTAAAATTATCCCGACGCAGTAGCAAAGGAGCAATGACAGCCTACCGATTTTGCCTCCTTAAAAAACCTTCCAAAGAAAAACCCGATGGGAAAAACCTTGGAGAAGGAAAAAAGAGTACAACAAGCGGCGGGCACTCCATCTTTAGATCAAACTCCAGCTCACGAACCAAAAACACCTCAAAAAATTTGCAATCCATAAAATCTTTTATCGAGAAGAATCCATAAGCGACATAGGCAACTTCCACAGATGAAGCAACGTCTGAACATAGGGAGACTTCTTGAATCTACACGCTAGAAGCTTGAGATGAACATTGGACTTTATGACATCAATGACCTGATCATGAGAACGTTTCTTCTTCCTAAAAAGCCTCTCATTACGTTCCTGCCAAATGAAGTAACAAGAAGCCGCAAATATAAGTTTAGCAATAACACTCCTAGCCGACCGCAGCTTAGCCGATGGAATCAGGAAATCCACAATTGAATTAAGCTCATAAGGTATATTAGATATGCCCGAGAAATGCTTCAAATGCTCCCAAACCTGTAAGGAAAATCTACAATCAAAAAACAAATGGTCATGAGAATCAGGTTGCGTTTTACACAACAGACACCGAAGCAGGTTTAAGTTAGTATTGCTACCAACATCCTATTGCCTTAAGTTATCTTGGGTTTTAAGTTTACGTTTAATAACCAACCATAGAAGAATAGCATGATGAGGTATTTGATGAGAAAACCAAACCACATGAAACCAATCAACCTCATTACTTCAAGGGCGAATACAATCCCACACCTTAGCCACTAAGAAGTCTGAGTCTACATTAGCAAGATTTCGCCACATTAGACGATCAACATTATTTGAAAGGTGAGGAACCGTAATATTAACCAAGGAAGGGTATTTTAAAGCCCAAGCATTCGGCCAACTCCAAGAACCATGATCAATAATTTCGTGCACCTTAGAATCAAGACGAAAACCACCAGTATATATGTCACGATTAGAAACAATACTAGAAAGAGGGCTTAAAGCACACCAATTGTCGAACCAGGCAGAAACTGAGGCTCCATTCCCAAGATGATTCCAAATAAAAGGACGAACCTTTTTGCGAACTTGCAAAATCTTACGCCAACCCCAAGACATCTTACCTCGTATCGGAATTTTCCAGAATGATCGCCCATTAAGCTTATAAGTGTGAATCCACTTGACCCACAAAGATTCCTTACACGTAAGAAGACTCCAAATATGAGACGTAATAAGAGCCATATTGAAAGCTTCTAAATGGCGAATACCAAGGCCACCTTTAATTTTAGGCAAGCACACATCCTCCCAAGCAACCTTCGCTTTGCCTTTTTTCATCTCTCCTTAACACCATAAAAATCCTCTCATAGCTTGCTCCAATTCGAACAAAAGACGAGAAGGGAGAATAAAGACCGAAGCCTAGTAAAGATGCATAGAACCAATAACAGAATGGATGAGCTGAACTCTTACCGCAAAGGATAACGATTTATTTTTCCAATCATTAATACGCCTTTTAACCCTATCCATAAGCTCAGAACAATCACGATATACAAGCCGAGAAGGAACCAAGGGCACACCCAAATATTTAACCGGGAGTTTTCCTTCTTCAAAAGGGAGAACATTAAGAATACCAAGCTTAACATGATTAAGCACATTACAAAAATAAGCCGTACTTTTAGGGAGGCTAGGAGTTAATCCTGAAGCATTTTTGAACTCCTCCAACGAATCCATAATAACCCGAGCTAAATTCTCATCACCATGGGCAAAAAGAAAAAGATCATCAGCAAAACATAAATTAATAATATAGAACTTAGAGCAATATCGATGATAAGAGAAATCAGAATCACGGGCCCTTCGTTTAAGCATAAGCATAAGAACATCCATAACCAAGGTGAAAAGGTAAGGAGACATCGGGTCTCCTTGACGCAAACCTCTCTTTCCTTTGAAATATCCATGAAGATAGCCATTAATACTTAAAGAAAAAGAGGTAGAAGTAACACACTCCATAATCCAACCAAACATGCGAGGATGAAAACCAAAACCAACAAGGACCTCATGAAGAAACTTCCAATCAACCGTATCGTAAGCCTTTTGAATATCAACCTTAAATGCACATCTCGAAGGATATTATCCGAAATGCGTCTCCAGGGAACAAAGGCTGATTGGTTTAGACTTACCAAATTCGTCAAACAATCTTTCATCCGATTAGATATAATCTTGCTAATGCACTTAAAAAGAATATTGCAGCAAGAAATAGGACGATAATCATTAATTCTCATGGGAGATGTCACCTTCGGAATTAATGCAATAATAGTGTGATTGAGTTCTTTGAGAAGAACTCCATTAGAGAAAAACTACTTAATCGCCTTAATCACATCGCCCGCTATGATATCCCAAGCTTCCTTAAAAAAGATGACCGAATATTCATCTTCCTTAAAAAAAGATGGATATTAAGAGGGTGTTTGGTTCGTAGGTTATAAAAAGAAAAATAAGGGTTTTTGTAGTTTTGATGTTTTGGTCGTGATGGTTGAATAATATATATTGCTAGATAGCTTATTTTTGATAATAGCTTGTATAGCTTATTCGGGCTTATTTCTAAGCTATTTCTTGGCTTATTTGGGCTTATATGCCATGAAAAGTTTCCCAAAATAACTAGTAATGTGATTTTGATTATTTTTGTGTTATGGAGTATGTTGTGGACTATTTTTGAGGCTTATGGTAGTAACCATATGCGATACGTAGCTTATTAGCTTATGTTTAAGCTTAATATACGTAATTTTAAGCTTATGGATTCACGGCCCAATAAGTCTATTTAAGCCGTGGCTTAATGGGAGGGCTTATTGTGGTCCGGATTATTTCCTAATTATTGGTATAAGCTTATGTATGTAAACGGACCTTGGTTTTGGACTTGGATCGTATTTTGGACTTATAAATATCTTAATGGACCCTTGTTGGGCCTTAAAGCCCAATAAGCGACATTTAGTTGTTATGAGAGTTTTGACGGACTTTTGAAAGTAAAAATGTATTTACGAAGTGATATTGAACGATATTTTGGGAAAAATGTTTTAGTAAACGTTAAAGATTGAGATTTTGGAATTTTGTCGAAAAGTATCGAATTTATGATAAGTGTTGAAAATAAGGTTTCAGACCTTGGAAAACGTTGTATGAGCGTAAGGTTCATGTCGAAATTTCGTAAAAAGTTTATACTTAGAAATTTTCCTAAAAACATGATTTTTGATTTTAAATAACAAAATATTATTTTATTTATTTAATTATTCACATAAAGTTCAAAGAAATGTATTTTTTTCGATATCGTCTCTATGTGTTTTATTATGAGTAAACGTTTCATTTTCAACCGTATTATGATTATTTTGAAGTGACTAAGGTTACCGAATAGACTTGTCGAGATATATTTATAATTATTAATTATAAATATTTATTTATATTACTTATCTATTTTCGCTAAATAGTATAAGTATGTATTATCGAGTAATGAGATTGATATGAATGTTGGGCTATGTCGTCAACCATCACACCACTAAAATGTTACGAGTAATTGTACAACGCGTCTAAACTCTATGCATCAAACGTGAAGATTGTTTTGGAATTGGATGATTAAATTGGGACATTAACTGGACTAGGTCGTGTGCGGGCGTCGTTGCATTTGCTTGTGTGATTGAGATTTGGTTGCTAAAGACTTGCTTGAGGCGAGTTCTCGTAGCCCCACTTTTTACTGTTTTTTTCATTGGGGGAAAATGATACTCAAATGTGTTTTGAAATGTTTTGAATTAATCTGTGCGAATGTGGTTTTGTTTTTGGGACAAGTTATGTGCTTATGACTGCTATGTGAATATTATGTGTTGTATGATAGTTTGGAGCAGATGGGTACACCTACACAGTATGTGTGTGATTATTAGAGCGGATGGGTACGCCTACCCAGGTTTGTGTGTGGTCCTGCCCTAATTTTAGTGCTCCAGCTGGTAGGCCCTTTCGGTGCGTAAGTGACATATGGTTATTGATTAGCGGTGATGCTAAGGTTGTTTGCATATATTCACTGTCATATAGCACCATTGTCTACTATTAAAATATTGGCACAACTTTTGGGTTTAAGGTCAAACCTACGAGCTCATCAACATTATTATTGACGTTTTCGAGTATCATTTTCAGGTGAAGTGAAAGAAGAATAGTTTGGTGATTGTGATAGCAGACTTAGAAGTATCCCGAGTGGATTTTCATGTGAAGTCTTGTTTTCTTGTTGTTTGATTATAGTATTTGGATGTTTTGGATTAAGTTTGGATTATGGAACCCTGTGTGGGCATTCGAATAATTGTAAGAGATTGTGGTTTTTAGTTGCGATTTGGGACATTACTCGAGGTTGTTCGAGGTTGATGGTCTTCATAGCACTTAAAGTTTATGCATTGTAGTTTTCTCTATTTTGTATCTTGTGTTATGATTAATCATTATATTGCATTCCTGAGTTTTCGCTATTGTCGGGGTGTGGCAGATTGATAATCAGAGCCAAGGTTATAGAGAACTAGGTGGGTTGGCCTAGACTATAACCTAAGATCCGTCGTTTAGTTGCGTATAGGATCTATGTGCGCGGTGTTCCGCTTTTGTTTGCTTTTGTGTGTTCGCGGTTTGGTGCGTGATGTCAGTCATTGAAATGTGTGAGCTCAATATTGAATATGACCGGGAAGGGATGCGAATATAAGTACGGTGGCCAACGTAGTTATAAGCATATCACAACTCACTCATACTTAGTAACGTTGTTCATACTAATCGATGTTGATACCGTAGGGTGGTGTTATGTGCATATCTGTATATATAGTAAGATATTCTATATATATGCGCGTCTTCCTGCCTACCTAACATTGCCCATGTTCTCCCTCGTATAGATAATGCCGCTAAGGATGAGGACCCGAAGTGCTGGCCTGCCTGCTGCCAAATCATTAGGAAGGGGAACGGGTATACGGGTTAGTAGAGGTAGAAGGGGTAGAAGACCTAGGGAAGGTAATGATGAGGGTGTTGATGATTTGAATGGTCAAGGAAATGACCAGGGTTTGGGAGCTAATGGGGGTGTAGAGGGAGTCAATGGGAATGTAGAGGGAGCCAATAGGGGAGCACCCGACTTCTCGACGATCATTGCCCAACAATTGCATAACCTCTTACCCGCCATGCTAGCTTAGGTTAGTAACCGAGGAAATGTTGGAAATCAGAATGGTAATGTGGTGAATGAGATCATTCAGGAGAACGTTAGGAATGTGATAGTAAATGGCAACCGGGTAGGTTGTTCATATAAGGATTTCTTAGCTTGTAACCCTAAGGAATATAAGGGAGGTGTTGTTGTTCTTACTCGTTGGATTGAGAAAATGGAGTCTGTGCATGATATGAGTGGTTGTAGTATTGACCAAAAAGTGAAATACACTGTTGTGCATTATATCAGATCGTGATTGTCATTTCACATCAAGGTTTTGGCAGTCAATGCAAGAGGCATTAGGGACTCATTTAACATGAGTACGACTTATCACCCTCAAACCGATGGTCAGAGTAAGCGTACTATTCATACTTTGGAAGACATGCTTAGAGCGTGCGTCCTAGACTTCAGAGGAAGTTGGGATGTTCATCTTCTGTTGGTTGAATTTTCATATAACAATAGTTATCATTTTAGTGTGAGATGTGCTCCGTTTGAGGCATTGTATGGTTGAAAGTATCGTTCGCTAATTATGTGGGCTGAGGTTGGAGAAGGTCAGCTGATAGGACCTGAGTTAGTGCAAGAAACTACTGAGAAGATCTCGCAGATTAAGGATAGACTTAAGGCTGCGCGTGATCGCCAGAAAAGTTATGCTGATAAGAGGAGGAAGCCTCTAGAGTTTAGTGTAGGTGACTATGTCTTGCTCAAAGTGTCGCCTTGGAAAGGTGTAGTACGCTTTGGGAAGAAAGGGAAGTTAGCACCTAGATTTGTTGGACCTTTTGAGATTGTTGAAAAGGTAGGCCCTGTGGCCTATCGGTTAGATTTGCCTAAAGAGTTGAACGATGTTCATGACACGTTCCACGTGTCGTACCTTAAGAAGTGTTTGGCTGATCCAACACTGCAAGTGCCTTTGGATGAGATTCGAGTTGATGCTAAATTGAATTTTGTGGAAGAGCCTGTGGAAATTTTGGAAAGAGAGTTTAAGAAGTTGAAGCGTAGTAGGATTGCCATCGTCAAGATTCAGTGGAATTCGAAACGTGGCCCTGAATTCACGTGGGAACGTGAAGATCAGATGAAATTGAAGTACCCACATTTTTTTAGTGATGTTAGTAGTTTAATTTCGGGGACAAAATTCTTTTAAGGGGGTAGAATGTAACCTTTTCCCTTTTTGTGTTCTGAATATTTCATTTATAGTCCTTTGACTATTTGACCTTTGTCAGTTTATTTAGATTTTGTACCGTGTTGACGGTGATGATTTTTATGAGAATTATGATGAATTATGGTTTATCGTGATTAATAATCCCTTTTGGAAGGTATTATTGTGTTATTTGTATTCCGGGTAGTTTGACCCGTGAATTTTGAGAAATGCCGAAAAACAAGTCCGACACGTCCGTTAATGTCCAGATGAGTTTTGAAAGGGTTTAAAGTGAAAATCTAACACCCCCAAATTGGGTCGCAACGGAATATGGGTTGAGGGTGGTACTTCATAGATCAATAACACAAGATATATATAATAACGACCATTAAAAGCCATTTAAAACTGATACATTGGATTTAACAAATTGTTTTTTAGAAAAGCCCGAAGCTTCACTTGTTCACTTGTTTAAAATACAAAGATTTCTAGCCCATAACAGATATACAAAATGTAATGCGACAAAATCTTTAATGCATGACATCCAAATAAAAACCACCAATGTATCCCTTGCACCTCGTGCCTTATTGATCCCCTTTCGTGACAAAATCCATAGTGATATTTTCCCACTTCCATTGAGGTATATCGGGTTGTACCAACAATCCGGCTGGCCTTTGGTGTTTGGCCTTGACTTTTAGCACATGTCAGACATTTGCTAACATAGGTGGCGATGTTGGCCTTCATATTGGGCCACCAATATAGCTTTTTTATGTCCTGATACATTTTGTCAGAACCCAGATGAATAGATTATTTTGACTTGTGGGACTCGTGCATGATCACGGTCCTCAAATCACCATAACATGGCAACCAACTCCTGCCATTGAAGCATAGAGTTCCATCCGCACGGGGTTCCAACTTTTCTGTTCTAAATTTCTCTGGATCCTTAAAATTTTCAAGCAACATACCTCCAACATCTTCGTTCTTGACGTTCTCTGGTTTTCGTGCTTCAGTCTGAGAATTCAGGATTTGTTTAGGAAGATCCAAGCCAATAGTCATCACTAAGGCTCGAACTCTTAATGGTTTGCTCTGCTCTTTCCTGCTCAAAGCATCAACAACAACATTCACTTTCCCCGGGTGGTAACGGATCTCACAATCATAATCACTGAGCAGTTCTAACCAACGAAGCTGTCTCATATTCAACTCCTTTTGATTAAGAATGTGTTGTAGACTCTTGTGATCCGTGAACACCGTACATCTGGTTCCGTACAAATAGTGTCTCCAAAGTTTCAGATAAAACACTACCGATCCAAGTTCCAAATCATGAGTTGTATAGTTCTTCTTATGAATTTTTAATTGGCGTGATGCATAAGAAATTACTTTCTCTCTTTGCATTAATACAACACCCAATCATTTATGCGACGCATTGCAATAGACTACGAAATCTTTGCTTCCCTCAGGTAAAGCCAGAATTGGCGCACTGCACAACTTCTGCTTTAATAACTGGAAAGCGGCTTCCTGCTTGTCTCCCCAATCGAATTTAACTCCTTTCTGAGTAAGCTTGGTCATTAACTTGGCAATCTTCGAAAATCTTTCGATAAATCTTCGATAATACCCAGTAAGACCTAAGAATTGGCGAATATCCATTGGCGTTTTAGGGGATTCCCAGTCTGTCGGTGACCAATAAATCACTTCACTTCATATTATGAACAAGAAATTAAGATTAGGAGATGAGAAGATTTGTAGAGAGAGGTAGAGAGAGAAACTAGATATGGGAGGATTACTTGCAAAAGAAAAGAGTTACAAATGAACCAACCACATCACCTTCCTTGGTGAGGTGTATATTTATCCAACTAAAAGGCTTTCATGCCTTTAGTTATTCTACGGGCCGAGCTCGGGTTTACTTGGGCTTTCGCCCGATACATGTGACCGGCTAGATTACATTAAATGAGCCCGTTTACCCGTTCTAGCCTATTACAACGTTACATATTAGAATGACCAAGACTTAATATTCTAAATGAACGAACTTCCGTGTTCGACTCATTATTTGAGGCTAACAATCTCCCCCGAAGTAAGTTCATTGTGACACTCCTTCGTAAGATCAATGAGATTGCTTTTGTCGATAAGCTCTTGTGATCTTTGTCTCTGTCTACGTTGTAGGCTTGTTCCTTCATGCTTTGTGATCTTTGATCTTTAGCCTTTGTCATTGTCTTTTGACTTTGTCTTTTTCGTCCGAGATCTTTAAATCTTTATCCTTCCATCTTGATCGTCTTTGCCACCTTGCGATCTTGTGTCTTGACCAACATGCTCATACTTTGCATCATCTTGAAAGCTTGCTAACAATCTCCCTTGATAGACTTGATATCTTTGAAGGAAGATCTTGTATATCAGAGTTTGTGCGGAAGTCTTTGTCTTTAATTCTTGAGCTTTCATGATTCTTGAATCTTGATGCTTATAGTATGTCTTTGTAGTTTGAGCATGAGCATGTGGTAATGAATCCGACTCCAGCTGGAATGAGGCATCACCATCTCCATCTTTATGTATCCTGAAATAAAACAGTTAGCAATAAAGCGTGTGGACGAATATGGCTTTGTCATTCGTCCGGATTTGGTTAGATTAACCTCCGGTTCCGTAGGACCGTTTTACAGTATAAATATTGTACCTGTGATCAGGTAGATTCAAAGAATCTCCTTGACAGGGTTTCCAGCTCAAAGCGTAGGGTCTTCTAACACAGATGTATTAGATTTACCATGCTTGCTTGTTCTCATTACCAAAGCTGCAGAAGAGGAAGCAGTAAGGCAAGTCCATGCTACTCATGCAAGGATTGTGACTAAATCTATCCCCGAGCCTGCTAGAAAAAGACCATCAGGTATTGCTTTCAGAGATACTTCTGGTGTATCAAAGAAGATGTCTCCTGATCCGTCTCAAAAGCTCCAGGTTATCCATTTCTTCTCGCTCTTCTTCTAGCTTGTTGTTTTAGGATTCGTCCGACTGCTTGGGACATATTGTTACAGTGTTGATCAAACTTATGGATTCGAGTTTAAGCATTGAGGGTCTTTGATTGGGTAAGAAAAGCCAGACAAAACTGGATGAGGTAGAGTAATATTCAGTTTTGGTTCTTGATTTGTGTGTCACTTGGGAGTGCTCTCATTATTCGATCAGTGATGGCCTTCAAGACTGTGTAAAATTTTTTGGTCATCTCGCTTTATTACTGTTTGAAATCGGCTTCAAACTTGGATAATCTAGCATCTTGAGATGCCATGAAGTTGGACACCAATCCTTAAAGATTTGATTGATTGTTAAAACTTTGAGGATTGTTGTTAAAGGGGCGGTTCTGGATTGACCGTTAGGTTGAAACCGGTTAGGTGGGCTTGAGAAATTATTTTGAAGAAATTTTAGGGCTTCTTGTTATAAAAGGTTTGGGTGACTTTTCCATGAAGGAGTGTAGGTTGTTCACTGAAGTTTGTTTTCGCTCGGTTTTTTGAAAGTGTAACCACTTACTCCCAAATTTTATGTCGGTATCGCTCTGAGGAGCCCATACTCAACAAGCTTGCTCGGGGTTTTTATGCTTAGCACTGAGTGTGTGGGACCACTGCATGATCTCACATGGTAGAAGTTGATTTTGTTTACTTGAATAGGTTGCTTAGGAGCAATATGAGCTTCCATCAAGTGTTGGACTTGATTTTCAAGCTTGATAAGACGACGATCGGATGTACTCGGGACATCTTGAGGAAGAGAGATTGCCTTGACCGGCTTAGCGAAGTCCCTTGGGACGTTCCAACTTTCGTTGTCATAGAGGGCGAAGTCCTCTAATAATGCCCAGGATTCTTCGGTGTTTCTGTCACGAAGCTTACCATCGACTGATTAGTCAATGGTTCGTCTTGTGGCGGGATTGACATGGTCATAAAAGATTTAGACTTTGAGCCAAAGATCGATGCCATGATGAGGGGCTTTTTGGATTAAGACCTTGAAACGAGTCCATGCTTCAGAAAGAGACTCTCCTTGATGTTGTTGGAACATCAGGATGTTGCTACGGAGTTTTGCAGTCCTTCTCGGTGGAAAGAATTGAGAAAGGAAATGATTGGTAAGATCCTCCCATGTTGAGATGGATCCTGCTGGAAGACGTTCAAGCCCCAATTGCATTAGTTGATCGCGAGGGAAATTGAAACTAAAACATAATTTATCAAACCTTTGTATTATAACTTGAATCTTACTAGGTTACAAACTATGATTGCTAATTGATCTCTATTAATCGGTGTTGATGTTGATCTGTATCAACTAACTATGCCTAGGGTTCCTTTTATACACTAAGGAAACCCTAATGGGCTTTACAAAATGCGTATAAAGATCATGCATATCTTTTCCAAAGATACCACATGCATATCTCTAACTCTAACTAACTTCTGCATAAGCAGACTTAACTATTACATAACCAGTAATAACTATAATGCACTACGAGTACTAACTATGATAGCTCTTTTACCAGTATTAACAAATGTACTAGCAGAATTAACTATAATACACTAACAGAATTAAGTCTAGACCACTTAATTCCCAACATTAACTTTGCAAAGAGTGAAAGAATCAATATGCTTCTTTTTAAAGTAGATTTCTGATGCGGGTCTCGTAAAGACTTCACAGGAAGTTTTACAATCCCCTAGGCAGAGTACCTAACCGTTGTAGTGTAGTAAGGCAAGACTTGGGGGGTTGTTGTCGTTCTCTAGGGGAATAGGTTGGGAAGGCTCGAACAAAATCTAACAAAGGTCTACGGGGTTGAGAGAAGATTCTTTTTGTATTTTTATTATATAGAAAGCAAGTAAAATCATATGTTTGAGAGGTTGGTTTGTTTTATCTAATTAAACTAATAATAATAAAATAAATCTAAAATACTTTGGTAATAACTATATGATAAACGAACGTATTTACTTAATCATGCACTACTCCTCAAATTGCTTATCCTAATCATGTTGCTTTGTTACACTTGTGATGATCTGTGTAAGTATTTCCTAAGTCATGAACAAATTATACGAACTCGTCTATGTAATATTCTGTTAAAGCAACGCACTAGTAAGGTAGTATGAAGACTATTACAAGGCCCCTAAGAGTATATTAAATGCAATTGAAATATCTTATGAGGGATCAAATTAGAGGTAAGGTAGTATGAAGACTATTACCGATGGTATCCTTTCTACACACTCGCATTTCCCTAGACGTCTATGCCAATTTAATATCTTATGGCTAGTTTTCTAAAGCCTAACACGCACATCCATCACAAGAAGCAACATTAAAAAGATCTAAAATTTAAGTTTCATGCAATCATAAGTAAATACTAATAGATCTAGCCTTGCATGGCAAATAAAGAAGAAGAACAAGAATCTATCACGAAACACATAGACATATTAAGTGATAAGGGATAAATGAACTTCACTTGATTAAATCATGTAGTTGAGGCTGTTTTAAAAACGAGCCCAAAGGCTGCTAAAATTGTCTTCTAAAACTAGGGTTCGCCTACCAAATGTTACACACTTAAAACCCTAAAAACAAATATGTATATATAGGAAAACAAGCGCGACGACGTCGCTTTATGTTCCTGACGCCGTCGTGCCGCAATGGTCTTCTTGAGGTTTCTTTAAGTCGGCTTCATTCTGCCGCCATCTAGAATTCTATGATGTCGTCCCTTGATAACTTTGACGCCGTCGCTTGTAATTGGTGACGTCGTCTCTACGCATTGTATGCTTTTCTTCAAGATAGTTGATGTAGAGTCGTAGTCTTGTCTGTTTCTTCTCTAATTGAGCCCAAGTCATGTGTATTTCCTTCAAAAGTCATCCAAGTGCTAAAAACATGAAAACAAACGATTAAGAACATAATCTGGGCATATTTGCATGATTTAAGGAGTTAAATGACCCCAAAAAAGTATATAAAATAACACCTCATCAAACACCCATACACTTAGGATTTGCTTATCCTCAAGCAAATGGGCTTTTCTACCTAGACAATAGAAATATTGGGGGCATTTAACCTTCTTTAAAAGCAGTTTATGACACAACCTCCTAGACCTCGTAATTAAAAGCACATAAAGTATACACTAGCACCTCACATAAGTGTTTGGGATTCTCTCTTTCTCTTGGGTGTATAATAAATTATAACAATATGGGAAAACAGGAAAATAACACTCATTACCTGTCATAGCATATAAATTACCATAGGATTGATAAATGATCAAACCTCTACCGCTAGGCGTAAGTATTAGTTATTACTATCAAAGGGGTATTTTAAGGGTTGTGGGGTGTATGATAACATTAATGGAACAAAAAACGAATGGGATATATTTGAGGGTGGCTTTTTGGTGAATTTAGGGGTGAAAGAGTTAGCTAATTATTTATACGAATACATGCTGATTGGATTGCTAAGCCAAAGAGTCTAACAAAGATATATAAACTCTACACAACTCTACATCAATCTATTTTCTTTTTCTTTTCTCTTTTTTTATATATAACATAATAAATCATAACTTGAGGTTTATAAATACACCCCTACACTTGAGTTTTAGAACTCATAATTACAATCTAACTAATGACCCGAATTAAGGCGGATCAACATAACATGGAGATCATTTAACAAACATATGGGGGTATTGACTTAAATTTTCTTTCCATTCTTCCGCGAAATAAATACTACCACGAATTCCAATCGTCCCAAAACCGTATTTACAAGGATAAGGACTTAGCAACCGTGTACTCAAATAATTAACTGGGTTAAAGCAATAATGTACTAAAAGCGAGTACATACAAGGTAGGCTAAGGCGATTTGGGTGTAATAATTGTTTTAAGGGTTAATAATTCTCTTCATTAATAGTTCGACTTAACTAGAAAATGACGAGAACGGTGAAAAGGATAGGCTCAGAGGGTTTCACTTGGGGAATCTTGCACTAAAAATAAGTGCAAAGCACGGGTGTGGGATAGTTATATAGTCGATGTGACTATCAAAACAATTACATGTTTAAAACATGGGTTAATCCTAGTGTCTCTTATCATTTAGCAAATCATAATTCTTAACGCGGTCTCGAAATGTATCACAAAAACAAGTTCTAGAATTTAATACACTACCGGTACACTCATATAATTTAATACTGATACCAATGCTTAAGAAAAGGCGACAAAGACCATACATACACATCCGTAATGACAGAATAGACACATACGACTGCATTCCAACCTTAACTTGAGATGCATACGACTGCATTCGAACCTTAACTCGAAAAAACCTAAAGATATAAATTATCTTGGGTATCAAAAATGGATACCCGAATTCGTAAAGATAACAGAAATTACTGGGGCTTGAAGATTTCTTTGGATCATCGTGAGAAAGTCTTTTAAAACTTCTGGTGTTTCATCCTTGGAACGTAGAAAGAGAGTCCAAGTGTATCTGGAGTAGTCATCGACGATTACCAGCAATATATTTCTTCCCATTGATGATTGCAACCCGCATTGGGACCATTAAGTCCAGATGAAGCAAAATTTAACCGTCTTTCGAACTTGGAACGTCTTTTGACTTGAATGAACTTCGATTTGCTTTACACACTTACAGAGGGAACATAGTTGATCCTTGACATACTTCAGTTTTGGTAAACCAATCACAAACATCTTTCTTCGAAAGCAAGTTGATGTAGTCGAAGTTGAGATGAGAAAGTCTTCGATGCCATAACCATGCTTGAGTTTGGTTCATGGCTTAGCCATGAGACACGATTGGAGCTGATGAAGTTGTTTCTTGAAGAGAAAATTATTATAGAGATGCAGTTCCACGGATTATCCGCGTTAGGAAGTTCGTTCCTGAAGATCACTCTAACAAAACATGTAGATTTCCGAAAAGCAACCTCAAATCCGCGTCACAGAATTGACACCGAGAGAAGTCGTGTGGATTGAGTACCTTCGATCCTAGTAAACCCTTTAGATCGTGTTAATTTTCCTTGAACCAATTCTCCTTGACCAAGAAATTGGAAGCAATTGTCATTCGCCAAACGAACGGTACCCAAGTTTTTTTCAACAAAATTGCACAGCTGAGATAGATTGCCGTCTTGTGCTTTGTGCATTCCCAGACTATTGCTCAAGTCAACAATGAATAGGATGAGTTGTACAATCTGCAAGAGAATTAGAGGACGATGGAATACATGACACATTGGATCCTAAAGTGTTTGTGAGTTGTAAGACATTAGTTATCCTAGATACATTATCTATGGAAAAACTGACTTTCTTAGTCACACTTTCGTTCGTTCCTATCTTTAGGTACCCATTTCTTTTTGTTTAGGACCCATGTATATGCTGATGGGATTGTTGTGCTTCCACCATTTCTCGACAGCCTTATTGTCTTCTTATACAAGCATCCCTAGAGTAAATCTTTGGAATTTGTGATAGTGGATTATGAATGCATATGATTTTCTTATGGGGTGTTGCAACAGATTTGTTCGCTTGACTTTTGGGTTTTCTAGTACTAATAGGCACTACATTAGGCTTCTTAGTTCTAGCATTCACGTCTTTCAAAAACTTAGAAACACAAGCATCATGATTCGAATTAAACACACATTTTCCACAAGTAGCACAAACAGCATTAACATTTGAAGTTCTGGGAAAATTTAAAACTGTCATTACACGCAGTTACAGACTTTGTTTGATTAGAAATACTAGAAATCCTAGGGTGTTCTTCTACTTCAGTCTTCTTAAACTTCACATGACTAGTGTTTGGCCTATACTTATCCTTTCATATGATTGCTCCTAGGCTGAGTGGTTACTAACATTAGTTTGTGTGCTACTCTGTAGATGTAGTTACTGCGAGGTTAGTATTCCTAGAAGTCTGATTCAACTGTGGTGCTCTAGTTTGTGTGGTACTACTTGCAATTCGATACATGCCTGGTTTAATCACATTTGTGTTTCTTACAGCTTGCTTTGCTGTTTGAGGCAAATTCTGTGGAGTGACTGGTTTTGATAAACCCTCTGACTCATTAGTTTTTAAAACCGACTTTTTTTTTGCAAAATATTTTCTCTCAAAGAGTTAAAAAAAGGAAGTCGGTTTCCTAAACTGATGGTTTGGAATCCTTTGAGCATTTGGTTGTCGAACAACAGATGGTTTATCAAACTTAGTGTCCACAGATTTTCCTTTGCATTTTTTAATGAGTTTCTTTAACTCACTTATTGCAATGTTCTTGTCTTGCAGTTGAGCTTTCAAATCTTGTATTTCAAAATTGTACATGATCTTTTTCGGAAATACATTGATCTTTCTTTGCAAACAGTGTCATTTTTAGTTGTCTTGAATTCGTTGTAAAGCGATTTCAAAGAGAAATTGAGTTGTTTTCTAATTTAGCCAAAACTCTGTAAAAGTCAGTGTAATCTCTTTACTTTACCAATTCAGTTTGTTCATAAAGCTTTTGTGCAAGACAGTCACATTACTGACTTTTGAAGAATATGCATTGTAATAGGGATTCATCTTAAATCAGTGAAGATGGGCCAATAAGAACAAATAACTCTTTTCTAGACAACATTCTTGCAAAAGCGTATCATACATGTGGAAATTTGCTTATCAGATTAAGATCATCAAGTTCATCTTCAGAGATTCAACGTACTTTCAATCTGCATGGCATCTTCTTGCTTAAGTTCATGAACAAATGCGAACTATCATTCTGAGTCGTAAGGGCAAGGGGGCATCAATCAAAACATTTGTCTTACTAGGATTTACATATCTTGCGCAGTTGGGTTACGAAGATGAAGAAGGTTGTTTGAATGTTTTACCTTGCTTGATTGACAATTTCTTTAGATGTTAATGTTATTTTGTCATGATTATATGCTTGTCTACTTTTGCCTTATTGTTTTAGACACTGGTATTATTATGTTTTTGAAAATATTTGTTTTTTTCACAAATGATTTTCTCCACATTTTCTTTCTTATTTCATTTGCCGGTTGCGAAACTGAATTTCATAATGCTGAGTCGGGTTTGAAAATTTCATAAAGACTATTTAACTTTGTGTAGTCAAAAGGCTTCACTAAGTCTTTATTCAATTTTGATCGACTCTCGTTCTCAAGAGTCAGAGTCTCTTCCCGATCGGGGACGAGTCTGTTTGCAGGATCAGATTGGTCATGTGGGATCACATACAAACATGGTATCTCATTTTGAGCCTTTTTGAGGTACCTTGGATTGGCAAAGGTAGGTCTTCCATTAAATGTAGGGCATTTGGGTGCTAACATATGAATGGTTTGGATTGATTGACTCCGTTTGTAAACAATTTCATTTAAAAACTTTATCTGGTTTTCCATTGAAATCATTTTGTCAATATCTTTTTCTTCCTTAAGCTTCAAATCCGTTATTACCTTTGTTTTTCTTACAAGACCTTCGTCAATGTGACTTGGTTAAAAGACTCTGTTTGACTAACTCATCATGTTTCTCTTTGACAATTGAAATTAACAGGCCTTTAACTTTTAACCTTCTTTTATGACATTTATTTTGAGCTAATGTCTAGAGCTTCATTTAACTTATGTTCAAGTTTGTCATAGTCAACTGTACAATCATTAAAGGCTTGTACCTCTCAACTCAGTCTGTTTATTTTGAAGTGCAACTAAGCAACTATCCCGAATACTATTAGATTCTCCTAGAGTTCTACTAGTTTCCGCAAGAATAGATTTGCACTCAGTTAACTCTTGAGTCAATGTTGCATTTTCTTTCTTTAATTGCTTTTGAATCTTTTTATTTTCATCGACATCAAGTTTTAAATTAGCAATTAAATTAGCAAGTGCAACCACGCTTCCATCATCACATTTCTACATCATTTTGCATTCTGAATATCATTATTCACACATATCGGTGAGGTCAGAAGTGGACTATTACTATCATCCGTTTCACTGCACATTGTGTTACATAATAGATTCAGATTGGTTTCCCCCAAAAAAAAAAAAATGTTGTATGTTCATTGGCAAACATATTAAGTCAGTATCGTATTGTTCCCTGTTTCCAATGGCTCAGAATCAGTTCTGAGTCTGCAATAGGAAACTCCTGGATCTTTGCATGTAGCGTTAATTGTGCTGCCAACTCTTGTTCAATCAATCTCTTCATCCGTGTCTGCTTGCCTGTCAGATTGCTTGCTTGTAGTTGGAACACCTTTCTCAGCTTGTTTAACAACAACGTCTTTTCATTGGATTACGTTGGAGTTTTTTAAACCGTTTTTGGCTTTCTGCATTCCTTTGCATAATGACCAAATTCCACTGCAGTTAAACACCGTATCCCAGACTGTAGCATATGGACCACCTACAGTTTCCCTAGCCCCAACAACATTCACTGCCCTCTGATTCCCAAACTGTCCAGTCTGATTGTCATTCTTATACCTTGGAGTAGTATCCACATTCTTGTTTCTGGTGTTTGAGGAAGTTCTGAGGTTGTTGTTGGTAGGTTTGTAGAGTTTCTTGAAGTACTTTGCAATGAGAGCCAAATTTTTCTGCATGTCTTTATCCTTCTGAGCTTGTTCAGGATCACTGTCTTCTTCAGAAGCTGACTCAGATGGTGGTGTGATTGGTTTGGCTATCTCTTTGCCTTTGTATCTTGTAGTTGCATGAGATCTGGTTGGAAGTGAAGCTTTTGATGTTGGTGCATATGATTTGTGAGACTTTGATGATTGATAATACGGGTCTTGAAGTGTTTGAGCAGTAGCAACAAGTGCTAATGGGTTGGCATTCTTGGCCATTCTTAAGCATGGGTTATAACTTCCTTTTGGTATTGTTTCAGAATGTCAAAGAGCTTATGGTATGAAACTTCATCCAACTTGTGTTGTTGCTTCACAATTGTGACAAATCTTGACCATTCTGGTTGAAGTTGTTGAAGAAATTGAACATTGACTTGCATCGTTGCAACTGTCAAATTGTTTCTGATCATTTCATTCATCATTTTGTAGAATCTTGTGTAGTAAGACTCAATTGTTTCTCCATCGTGAGAGGTGAATTGACCAAACTCCCAAAATAAGTTTGTCTTGACATCTTGAATATTGAGTGATTCACCTTGTTGTAGCCTTTCGATGGCTTCCCACATTTCTTGAGCTGTCTGACATGCATCAACAGTTGAGTATATTTCATCTCTAATTCCAGTCAATATCAAATGAATCGCTTCTTTTTCTGATTCAAAATGAGCTCTGTTCTCAGGAGTCCATATCGTAACAGTCGTCGAGACTGTTGTTTGTTCAGGAACTGCTGGAGAATCCTCTGTAGCAGGAACAGCTGGTGTTGTGACAATCGTTGGAGTGTAAGGACCTTTAAGAATGCACTTCCGTAAGGCATCACCATTTGGTCTTGTATCAATGTATCGTAAGAACCGTGATCGCCATTGTGCATATCGTCCTGTTACAAGCATTGGTGGACGATCCCTTGAACCTGCTGCCATTATGTTGTTATGCATTTGCCTGTCGGTTATGGAAGTTACAATTGGAGTTGTCATGATGAATGATTAAAGAATTATGAAGTGAAAAATGATTGAAGGATCTTAAGTGTTATGAAGTGTTGATTGGATTGTGGTTTTAAATGAATTACCGTTCACGGGATTTTACAAGTCTATGATTTAAACCGAGAAATTGAGTTCTTTCGCGGGATTTTACAAAATCAAGAAGAAACCGTGAATGAATAATTTTTGTTGTTAAAGTTTGTTGATTAAGTGTCCTTGTAGTCCAAATTAAAGTCCAAAGTCCTCGTAATTAGTCCATGAAGTTTGTTTGTCTTGATGTGATGTTTTGATTAAACGGTGATTAATATATTCCTAAATTCGGGAAATTAGGGTTTCAAAACATGGGTTTTCAATGGACAAAACGCAATGACTTTTGTCAAAACGCAACAGTTCTTGGTCAAAACGCAACAATTGATCAAAACGCAACAATTGATCAAAACGCAACAATTGATCAAAACGCAACAATTGATCAAAACGCAACGTGTCTACTCAAAACGCAACGTGTCTACTCAAAACGCAACGTGTCTACTCAAAACGCAACGTGTCTACTCAAAACGCAACACTTCTTGGACACAAAACGCAATGTATTAAAAAATTTGGCAGAGTAACGTCTAGTCAAAACGCAATGATGGTCTTCAAAACGCAACCTGTGGAGACAAAACGCAACACACAAAAATATCAAAACGCAGTGACTTGAGAATCAAAACGCAATGTCTTGAGATCAAAACGCAATGTCTCTATACTCAAAACGCAACCAAGAAATTTTGTCAAAACGCAATGACGAAAAATTTCTTCTAACTTGCGAATAAGCCCAAATCTTCCAACTTGCTTATGAAATAAGCTAACCACTACCCTAAACAAGCTATTACAAGTATTCTAAACAAGAAAGTACAAAGATTTACCAACTTAACCACGAAAATATAAATCAAACCATGGTTTTTTCTTGTTTTTTTTTCTAGTTCGAACCAAAGAAAAAAAACCACGAAATTTGTTGTTTAATCCACAAATCAAACACTAAACACCCGAGGCTCTTGATACCAAATGTCGGTCACCCTTTGATCACTTCACTTCATTAACCTTAACAAGAAAATAAGGAAGAAACTAGGAAGAATTGTAGATGGAAGAAATTTAGAGAGAGAAACAAGAGAGAGAAAATGGAAAGTTTACTTGCAATATCAAAAGTTTACAAATGAACCAACACCCTCTCCTTCCTTGGAGAGGGGTATTTATAGTGAAGACTAAAAGGCTTGCATGCCTTTAGTAATTCTACGGGCCGGGCTCGGGTTTACTTGGGCTTTCGCCCGATACACGTGACCGATTAGATTACAAATAAGAGCCCGTTTACCCGTCTAGCCTAATACAACATATATTAATTTAGTGACCGAGACCTAATATAATTATGAACGAACTTCCATTGTTCGACTCAATATTTTGAGGCTAACAATCTCCCCCGAAGTGAGTTCATTGTGACACTCCCTCGTGAGATCAATGAGATTGCTATTGTCGTTAAGCTCTTGTGATCTTTGTCTCTGTCTACGTTGTAGGCTTGTTCCTTCATGCTTTGTGATCTTTGATCTTGAGCCTTTGTCATTGTCTTTAGACTTCGTCTTTTCCGTCCGAGATCTTTAAATCTTTATCCTTCCGTCTTGATCGTCTTTGCCACCTTGCGATCTTGTGTCTTGACCAACATGAATCGTAATTTTTCAATTAATAACGAAAGAGTTATGAATTTCGCGAGTTTACGACAATAAATACTTTTATAAAACTATTTTTATAAAAGTTACTATTCATGACAGAAACATATATTTTTGTAAACCTAATAAATATATAGTACTTTCAATTACGAGAACGTGCTCGAAAGAATCGCTAAAAACAGAGCTATAAAGAATAAAATACGACGTTTACGGGTTTTATGATAACTAAAACTATAAAAATAACTTTATAACTGGTGTGAACAGTAAAAAGTAATGTTCATCAGGGGACTAAAAATATGAAAATGTCAAATATTGATAACTCGTCTTAATACGAAAACGTGGACATAAGAAACGCAAGAAACGGACTTGAAACGCGAAAGTTACGCCAGTTTTACTACAACGGAAATTATAAACATTTTAACTTATTAAACACAATTTTACCAAAACAATTAGATGGTGATTAGCTATATAGAATGATATATGGTAGTAGTTACCCAATGTGATTAATACTTATACGACCTTAAAATTAAATAGGTTGCATCTGACGATTTGCGTGACGCATTATTTGTGATATACTTGATATTCGCTCACTCAAGGTGAGTTCATAGCCCCACGTTTTTCATGATTTTGTTTTATAACTTTTTGGTGTGAGAAACATGCATTGTTTTACGATTGGACACAAGTGGTTAAGTTTTACATTATGATTACGTGTTGCCTAAGTAGGGATAACCCTAGTTGAGTCCATTATCATGAACTGCCAATTACTATATTATGAGCGTGAATGTTATGAATAGATCTATTGGGATTGACATCCCCGTTCGGGTGATTAGCTATCACTGGGCAAACGAACGTATACCATGTCGAACATAGGATGTTACGGGTTATAACATCATCACAGGCAATGTAGGCCATTTATATGGTATTCATTTATGTCGAGCTTCAGTGTCATGAGCTTAGGGCAACGTAATTACATTTATATGATGTCTGCATCTGTTGCATTATTATACACTTGGGAAATCTTGTGGTCCTACGATATATGATTTATCAAACCTATGAATTCACCATCATTATTGTTGACGTTTTAAAGCAATGTTTTTTAGGAGATGTGTAAGCATAAGGTGCCAAGGATACATTGGTGATTTTGTTTTGGGATGTCATGCTAAAGATATGGTTGCATTATGTTTTGGGAAACTCATGTGTTGTGAACCAGTATCTTTGTAATAATAACAATGAACAAGTTAAAGTTCGGGCTATTTGTAACAAACATTTGTTAAATCTAATGTATCAGTTTTAAAACGACTTTTTGGTCGTTCTATATACATCTTGTGTTATTGATCTGAGAAGTAACACGCCCCGGACCCTTATTCCGCTGCGACCCAATTTGGGGGTGTTACAGATTGGGTGTCAGATGATGAGGAACAAGGACTAAGCCTGAAAAGAAAACTGTTATTCTTACTGCTGCTAAAATAGAAAACCAGTTAAAAAGTCAGTTAGGTATGCATAAATGTATAGATCACAAAGTCCTAAAGGGAAATAGGGAAATTGGAATGGTAAGAAGTCCAATCAACTAGGTAGTGAATTTGTGATGTATAACAAGGCTTGTTTTATTTGTGGGAGCTTTAATCATGTGCAGAAAAATTGTACTTACCATCAAAAGAAAAAGGTGGTAAGTGGGATCAATTACAACAGGGTGAATAATGACTATTATGCCAAGACCTCACACCATAAAACCCAAAAACATATGACTCAAAGAGCAGTTTTGCTGAGAACTGGTCTAAAACCTCTTAGTACTGCCAAGTCAGTTTATACTGCTCACCCAAAACCAACAGTGCATTGTGCTAGACCAAAGACTCATTTTTTCAAATCAGCACAATCTACTGTCCAAAGGCCCTTTTATAAGAATCCAGCATTAACTAATAGGCATTTTAATCATAAGGTTAATACTGTTAGGCCTAGAATAGTTAATACTGCTAGGTCATACAAAACGCCTATTAATACTGTTAGGCCTAGAATAGTTAATACTACTAGGTCATACAGAACACCTGTTAATACTGTTAGGCCCAGAGTAGTTAATACTTCTAGGCCAAATAGAACATCAGTTAATACTGCCAGGGCAAATGGGTTCAATGCTGTTAAGCCCTCAGCATGTTAGGTTTGGGACCTATCAACTAAAAGTGCATCAATCACTTGATAGATATAACAACATTGATGCACGTCAGCTCCTAGTCAGTAAAGGCTTGGGTCCCAAAAGGAATCTAATTTCCTTATTCTTTTGTGCAGGGCAAGGCACAACTTGATGATAAAGGATTTGTTGACAGTGGATGCTCAAGGCACATGACTGGTACAGTTTCTAATGACTCTGCATGTACATCAAAAGAAAACAGTCAAGATTGCATTGTGATGCCAATTTGGAAAGATACTTCATACCTTGATCCACCTACAAAGAATGGTGGTAATAGGTGAACAAAAACGCTGATGATGCTCAAAAGCAGGTGTAAAGATGGTTAAATAATGAGAATGCTGAACAAGAAAGGTTTGCAGTGATAGCAGTTCTAATATGTTAATGTTGATGGGCAAACAATTTAATACTGCAGTCCTAAATTTTAAATACTGGTAGTCTTAAACTTAATGTTGTTGGTCCATCAGTTAGTACTGCTAGTCCAAATGAAGAAGACAACACTGAAGAAGAACCAGAAGTTGATTTGGGGAACATTACAAATTCCTATATTGTTCCAACCACTCCCAATACAAGAATTCATAAAGATCATCCAATTGACAATGTGATTGGTGAAGTGCAGTCAACTGTTCAGACAAGAAGAATGTCAAAACCTACTTCTAAACAAGGGTTTCTCAGTGATGTGTATGAGCAGAAAACACATGATACCCTAAATACTTGTTTATATGCTTGTTTCCTATCACAGATTGAACCAACAAGCATTGCTAAAGCTCTATCTGATTCATCCTGGGTGGAAGCAATGCAAGAAGAACTCTCAATTCAAACTTTCAACAGTTTAGATACTGTGGATCCCCTAATGGAAGAAGGCCAATTGAAACAAAATGGTCTTCAGAAACAAGAAAGATGAAAGGGGAATTGTGATTAAGAATAAAGCAAGTTAGTTGCGCAGTCATAGACAAGAAGAAATATGATTATGAAGAAGTGTTTGCACCTGTGGCAAGAATTGAGGCAATAAGATTGGTTTTTGGCCTATGCTTCTTTTATGGGTTTTCTTGTATATCAAATGGATGTAAAGAGTGCTTTCTTATATGGAACCATTGAGGAAGAAGTCTATTACACAACACCAGGATTTAAATATCCTGACAATACATAGACAAAGTTTTTACAAGGTGGTCAAGGCACTTTATGGGTTGCATCAAGCACCAAGAGCATGGTATGAAACTTTGGCAAACTATCTGTTGAGCAATGGGTTTAAAAGAGGCAAGATAGATCAGACATTATTTATCAAGAAGCAAAAAGGAGATATTTTGCTTGTACAGGTCTATGTAGATGACATTATCTTTGGCTCAACAAATAAGGAGTTATGTACTGGTTTTGAGAAGCTAATGAAAGATAAGTTTTCAGATGAGTTCCTGTGTGGAGAACTAACTTTCTTTCTAGGGTTACAAGTACAACAGAAGGAAGATGGAATATGTATCAGTCAGGACAAATATGTAGCTGAAATTATTAAGAAATTCAACTACTTTGATGTGAAGTCTGCTTCAACTCCTGTTGATTTGGAAAAACCTTTGGTCAAGGATGGAGATGCTGATGATGTTTATATACATCTCTATAGATCTATGATTGGGTCTTTGATGTATCTCACTGCATCTAGACCAGATATCATGTTTGTAGTATGTGCATGTGCTAGATTTCAAGTTACTCCTAAGACATCACATCTCTTAGCAGTCAAGAGGATTTTTAGATATTTAAAAGGCAAACCAACTTTAGGCCTTTGGTATTCTAGGGATTCTCCATTTGAACTGGTTGCTTATACTGATAGTGACTATGCTGGAGCAACTCTAGATAGGAAGTCTACAACTGGAGGTTGTCAGTTTTTGGGAAACAGGTTGATATCTTGGCAGTGTAAAAAGCAAACTGTGGTTGCCACTTCTACAACTGAAGCTGAATATGTGGCTGCTGCTAGTTGCTGTGGACAAGTACTCTGGATTCAAAACCAATTACTGGATTATGGGTACAATTTCATGAACACTGTCATTAATATTGACAATAATATTACTATCTGCATTATTGAAAATCCTGTTCAACATTTTAAAACAAAACATATAGAGATTAGGCATAATTTTATAAGAGATTTCAACACTAAAAAGTTAATACAAATGGTTAAAATTCATATTGATTTAAATGTTGCAGATCTTCTTACAAAAGGTTTTGATGCAGGCAGATTCAATACTTTGTCTCAGTATTGAAGCAGAATCCTTAAACTGTCATATATCTCTTTATTGTTTTTTGTAAAGTTTTGTAAAAGATTAATACTGTTAGTTTTCTTAATTAATACTGCTAAGTATAATTAAAATTGTTAGTTATACTTGAGACTGTTTGTTAAAACAGTTAGTCATAGTTAATACTGTTAAGAAGAAAAGGTTTTAGAGTTTGTATATTTGGCTATGAACTAAATTTGCCGGGCAAAGAATGTTGAAAATACATGATGTTGAATGCTTCACCTCTTTTGAAGAAAGATAAAGGTCTTTGGTTTCACATGTTTAACTTTTATTCATGGGTATGCAAAATATAGATCCTCATGAATTCCCATATGTCTATCTAGTCTTTTCTAGTGTGCTTGTGATGAATAGAGGCATGTTGTTGCATAATTATTGAAGATAGAGTTAATGCTGTTCGACTTTATAGAGTTAATATTGTTCGACTTCAGTTAATACTGCTAGGCAGAAAATTACTACTGCCAAGCAAATGATAATGCTGTTAAGATGACATGGGCAACACTTAATGAGGGGAGGTTCCTTATTTCTACAACCAACAAGCATGGATGAAAGGATGTGTTATATCATAAGTATGTTCTAAAGGTATCAAAACACATCTAGGCATATCACAAGAGGTCGGGACACCAAGATACCTCAGTCTAGTTGTCCCCCTGACAAAGGTTGGTGATGAGGTTGTCCATAAGGAGTTGGGTGACAGCATGGAAAGGGCTGCCACTACTGCTTCTAGCTTAGAATCAGAGCATGACAGTGGTAACATCAAATAAGACCTAATCTATGGCAACACTTAATGAATCAACTTCTTAGGGAATTGATTCAGGTAGTGGTCCCAGGTGCCAAGATACCATATTAGGGGATGTGAATGCTCAAACTAGGTTTGAGATTACATCTATGCAGTCCATTGATCCACCTCTCTCAAAAGGTTACACACTTGGAAGTGGGGAGGAGAGTATGAAACTCATTGGAATTGACGAAATTTTGTACATAACTGTCATATAAAAACAGAAATGAGTGATTATGTGAGCAAAAAGAATTGAGAGATTTTGTGAGATTAAAAATAGAAAGAGAGATGTGTGTATAAAAACATAAATGAGTGATTATGTGAGCAAAAAGAATTGAGAGATGTTGTGAGCATAAAAACTAAAAGAGAGTGTGTGTGAATCAAATTTGATGGTGAAAGTTGCTTATTGGAATGAAAATTGGATGATTACTGGTGTATTCTTTTTAATGTTGCTTAGTTTCTACTTAATGCTGCTAAGCTTAAGTTAATGTCGTTAGGCTTAAATTAGTATTGTTCGTATTGGTTTTTGTTGTTAAGCGTATGTTAATGCTGCCAGTTTAAGTTTCTGTTGTTGAAGGTGATTTTTATAAATACTTCGATTAAGGGTTTCATTTACTTCTTTATTCGATATAACTTATTCAAATACTCTACAACCATAAACCCTAATTCAATTTTCATCTTTGATCATCACATCCATCATTATGTCAAGCCCTAAGTTTGCTGAAATACACAATGTGGTCGCGTTCTTAGAAAAACCCGAAGAAAGTGATGGGTTTGTACAGATAATCGATTTCTTGAAAGCAAGTTCTATTTCATATGCTTTAACAGTCAATACAGTAATCTACACATCTTGCATTGAACAATTTGGGCAACTGCCAAGGTACAAACAGTTAACGGAGTGCGTCAGTTACAAGCCCTAGTTGATAAGAAGCGGGTTATTGTTACAGAGTCAAGCATTTGGAGAGATCTTCACTTGGATGATGCAGAAGGTACTGATTGTCTTCCAATTGCTACTATTTTTGAAGAACTGGCACGTATGAGGTATGAAAAGCCTTCTCAAAAACTTACCTTTTATAAAGCCTTTTTCTCTCCATAGTGGAAGTATTTCATTTACAGTTTAAAAAAAAAAAAAAAAAAATTTTTTTAATTAAAAAAAAAAAAACACAACCTATTACACAATTCTTAACTGCAAAATCCACTGCATGGAAATGAGTTCAGTAGTTCTATGGCTTCTTTGATCATATGCTTGGCAACAAATCAGAAGTTTAATTATGGTCCTATACGATCTTTGATGCAATGGTAAACATTTAGATGGAGGAGTGAATAATTCATGATGTATCCCAGCGTTTCTCCAAGTTTTCATTAATCAACAACTGGGTAATATGTCAACTCATAAGAAGATTTTTGTTAATCCCTTTCACAGAAAGAAAGTTTTTGCCAATATGAAGAGAGCTGGAAAGGATTTTTCTAGGAGAATAACACCCTTATTTGATACTATGATGGTTAAAGCTACTGAAGAAGTGGGTGAGGATTCAAATCATCCAACTGATTCCACTCAAATACCCATTATTGATCAACCATCTTCATCTTCCCAACCCAAGAAAAAACAACCATCTAAGAAGGCTTAGAGACAGGAGGCAAAGGTTCCTCAAGATGAGACAGATCATGAGGAAAGTGTACCTACACCTTCCAATGATCCACAACCTAGTGGTGAGGATAGCATGCAACTAACTGAATTAATAGTTTTATGTACCAAATTTCAAACACAGGTTCTTGATTTACAAAAAGCAAAGGATGCTCAAGCAAAGGAGATTGCTGCTTTGAAGAAGAGGATCCAGAGATTGGAAAGGAAGAAAATGTCAAGACCTACAGGTTTAAAGAGACTCAGGAAAGTTGGTATGTCTAGGAGAGTTGAGTCCTCTGAAGATCAGGAGAGTTTGGGTGCTCCTGAAGATGCATCCAAACAGGGGAGGAGTATTGCAGATATTGATGCTAATAATGATGTTGCTTTAGTTGATGAAACTCAAGAAAGACAGGATGATGACTTAATGTTTGATACTAGAGTTTTGGATGATGATGAGATGCCTGTGGAAGCTAAAGTTGATGGAAAAGATGAACAGAGTAATAAGCCTGATGATAGTACTGCTGGTGAAGCAGTTACTACTGCTAGTGTTGATGATACAGTAGTTCTACAACTATTAAGGAAATCACTTTGGCTCAGACACTTATACAGATTAAAGCAGCTAAGCCTAAAGTTGTTACTATTGCTGCTACAACAACAACAACTACAAGACCCAAGGCTAGAGGGGTAGTAGTACAGGAGCCAAGTGAGTTCAGAGTTCCACAAGAGACACAACCTTCAAGTTCTAAAGATAAAGGAAAAGGTATTATGATTGAGCCTGAAGTTCCTTTAAAGAGAAAAGATCAAATTGCTCTTGATGAACAAATTGCAAGAGATATTCAAGCTAAGTTGGATGCTGAATTAATAGAAGAGCAAAAGCTAGCAAGGAAACAAGAAGAAGAAGCCAACATAGCATTGATTGAGTCATGGGAAAATACACAAGCTATGATAGAGGTTGATAGATTGCTGGCTGAGAGACTCTAATCAAAAGAAAGAGAGGAGTTGACAGATGAAGAAAAAGCAAAACTATTTATGGAACTAATGGAGAAAAGAAGAAAACATTTTGCTGCACTCAGAGCACAAGAAAAGAGAAATAGACCTCCTACCAAGGCACAAAAGAGAACTCAAATGTCTACTTATCTTAAGCACATGGGTGGATACACATACAAACAGCTAAAGGGAAAGAGTTTTGATGAAATTCAAAAGTTGTTTGATAAGGAAATGAAGAGGGTAAATACCTTTGTGGCTATGGTTCTAAGGTACAGGAAAGCAAAGAAAAGAAGGTAGAAGGTAGTGAGGAAACAGCTAAAGGCAGCAGAAAAAAGATGCTTGGAAGGAAAAGAGCAGGGAAAGAACAACAGCAAAAATCCTTAAAGAAACAGAAAGTGAAAAAAGAAAATGAGTCAGATACAGTTGATGAATATGATGAAGCTGAGCTAAAGAAGCTTTTAGTGATTAAAAAGGATGAAGATATAGCAATTGATGCTATACCACTTGCTACCAAATTACCAATGATTATTGATTACAATCTTCATAAAGAGGGTATGTTGGTACATTATCAGTTGATAAGAGCAGATGGAAGTTCCAAAAGATATTCTTCAATGATAAGGATGCTACAAGGAATAGACAAAGAAGACTTGGAAGCACTTTGGAGGATAGTAAAGGCAAAGTATGGTGATAAAAGGCCAAAAAATGAATTTGAAAGAGTGTTGTGGGGAGATTTGAAAGTTATGTTTGAACCAGACAAAAGGAGTGATGTATGGAGAATTTTACAAGGATACAGGGTGACCATTTGGAAGTTGATTGATTCATTTGGAGTTCACTTTGTAAGGTTTGATAATCTTCACATTTTTATGTTGGTTGAAAAGAGATATCCCCTCACACCAATAACCATCACCAATATGCTAAACAAGAAACTTTAAACTGATCATCAAAATGAGACGTGCTATCAATTGCTAAAGCTTATGGTAAAACAACAAAAAGGTCTATGAAGGGTTTGAATGCATCTTCCTGAGTATGATGAAGACTTTTAAAGAAGAAACTTGAAGATTCAGAAGATGAACATCAAGTTTAGGGGAGGATTGTTGGGACTTAAAAGACTTCATGGATTTCTTAAAGTTACTACTGCTCAGGTATATAATGGAAATTATGCTAAGTAGTTAGTACTGGTAGTATAATGTTACCACTGCTAATTACTACTGTTAGTATAATTTAGTACTGATAGCATATAGTTACTGATGTTAGTTGAAGTTAAGACTGCTCAGTGTTGAAGACTAAAATATAAGTTAAGTAGTTAGTGCTGCTAGTAGTAAATGTTAAGACTGCTAGTACAAGTTACTACTGTTAGTGTATATTAGTACTGCTAGTACTAATGTTACTACTACTTATGTTTATTAGTGCTGCTGGTGGAAGGATTACAACTGTGTGAAGACTTTCTACTGTCAAGAGGATAAAGACGAATTAAAGAGTTAAAGATTGTTTGGAGAACAAGAATACTTGTGAAGATAAGTATTGAGATATTTATGTACAAGATATACATAATGTATTTATTTAGAAGATTATGTTTATGTTTTGAAAAGATTGAGGATTATCTTAGAATGTATTGTAAGCCGACTAGGACTCCTTAGTCTATAAAAGGAGACTCTAGGGCATTAGTTGAGAATATCACAAAAACACACAATCACATCATCATCAGTTTTCAAATTTAAAAGTCAATTAAGAAAGCTTCAAGGTTGTAACCCCTGTACTAAGTTAAAGAGTACACGTATTATTGATTAATAATATTTGCGGAGCGTTTGGTATATATCTTTGTTTTCAAGATTAACTGTTTCATTGATTAATACAATCTAGAGTATTAAGTTGTAGATTCCACATACACGTTAATATATCATAACAAATTTCTACAACAAGTTATTTTGGAGTTAGCTCCAAGGTAATTTAACCTTAGACAACTAGAGGAATGATCTAGTATTGGAAATCAATATTATCTTTAAACTTATGTCAAACTTTAACTATTTTAATTAATGCAACGATGTTGGATTTTTAAACGTACCCTTAGAGGTCGTTCTTTGTATCTTGTGTGATGTATATTATGACGTCACGCCCTTGAACACGTGTTTCCGACTAGGCCTCGTTTAGGGGTGTGACAGATGGTAACCTCAGAGCAAGGTTTATAGAGACCATGTACATATCAAGGTTTTTTTTTGGGTCTATAACTAGTACGTGATCCTACGTGCCTTACCTGCTTACATATATATCTTATAATAATAGCGTTTAATATATATAAGTACTGATTATATATATCATATTTCCATAATTACTTTATTCATCCTTTTGCCATATCATATTTCGCATCGTACTTATTTCTTGGCTTTGCTTGCACGTGTATGGTTTCATATAAAGAGGATTTATATAAACTTATGCTTGTGCAGGTCATGGTTGCTCCTATTATATCTATTTTGTCTGATTCGTCTGAGGAGAGCGTAGGTTCTCATGCCTCACGAGTGATTCTCTTTGGTGCTATTTCTGCTATATCCTTGCTATCCCTGAGGTTCATGTTGTTCCAGCTGACCCTATAGTTTTACAACGGAATGGGAAACAGTTATTACCTCGTCTTAACCTGCCGAGGTACTTGAGTTAGTGGACTATTCACCTTCTTCTGATTCTGATCCATTAAAGGATTCTTTACCTCAGAGTCACCAGATTTGCCATTGGTTTCACCCTTTTTGTGTTCTGATGACACAGAGGCGGACGAGCCTGCTGAGCAGAGACCCGTATCATCATCTCATGATACTCTTGCACCATTATCAGAGTTTCCTCTTGCACCTGTTGTTGCCCCACCTGGGATTCGTCGACGGCCAGCGATTCTTGTCTGACCCGGTAAGGCTATTTCTTTCTGTCGACCTTATCGCACCGACCTCAAGGGGCCGCGTAAGTTGTTGACTGCGAGGAAGAGAGTAAGACCCATTCATGCTCGTAGACTTTCATGGAGACGTGTATCTCATCATTCATCGGATCATCATTCTTCACCAGACTCATCTTCTTCTAGTGCACATTCAGATCATTCCTTATCCGGACAGACACAACCAGACACCACATATGCTGATTTATCTACACCATAGAGGTTTGTTCATCGATCACTTGCTAGGACTCCACGACGTAGTGAGGCTTTTAGACGTTGGAGGTCTGCACCATTGTCTACCCCTTACCCACCGACTACATCAGAGTCATCCTTAGTTCATTCCTAGAGGTCATTGATTCATCATCACCTTCTCTAGGCCCATCTCCAATGAGAGGTAGGTCCGCCTACTGCTTCGGTACCATCACCTACTCATGTTTTGAGGTTGATATCCCCTACTCATGCTGATCTTTTACCACCTCGCAAGAGGTTTAGAGATTCATACTCACCATAGGATAGCGAAGAACAACATATGGAGGTGGATACTGCTAATGCAGAGGCTGTTGCAGATGTAGGTATTAGTGAGGGAGTTGTAGCTTACCCTGAGGATGGTGTAGGTAAATGATTTTGAGGTTGTGGCTAGGATGTTAGGGAGGATGATGGGGAGTTTGAGGCAGAGCTAGTGCGGCAGACTCGAGAAGATCGCGTAGATCCATGGCTAATGTGATAGTTTCTAGAGTCTGCTAAGGAGATACCCTTGGAGTCTTGAGGATAACTATTTTAAGATATCATTTCAGTACAGTTAGAGTTCGTTTTTGATAGGATTAAATTGAGAATTAATACCACTCATAGACATTGGAACAGTCAGATGGTAGCTAGTGAGAGCGACTAGTTTTTGTTTGAGAGATTTTGAAATTTGAGACTGGAGTACCTAAAGTTCGAGCTATGTTGAGTATGAGAGTGATCGGATTTATATGTGATTCGTTGGCACGTGGCACTTTTCACAGGAGGAGTTTCGTCCTGTCATAGGGATCGTGATGATACTCCGGAAGGAGACTTAGAGGATAGAGTCGTATGTTGAGAGACCATTTTGGGTATTCTCGCCTTAGACTAGTAGTACCATGATCAAATGTAGGACATTAGAACTGATGGTTAGGTCTAGATGGTTGGCATGTAGTAAATATCCGTAAATCATGTACCTATTTGGGTTGGTTGAAACCGAATTTACTTTTATTCATGAAATGAAAAGCTTTGTTTTGGATTCTCTCGCTTATTCTTCTATATTGTTTATTTACTTTTCTGAAAACATGTTTCTATTGTATTTTCCTATATAAACACCTATTTACCAATTAAACAAAAATGGGGCCCTACATCTCATATCGAATCTCATCGTGTGTTATGTCTTGTGACATAGAACAATGACTATTACTCGCTCTGGTATGACCCCTGAAGCAATCGAAGAACTCATTAACCAATGTGTGGAAGAAGCATTGGCTGGTCATAAGGCGACCCGTGCCGCCAATGATCTCGAGGCTGAGAATCAAAGCTAGAACAGCAGTGACAATGATAATAGAAATGGCGGTAATAGAGATGGTGAGAATGGAAATTGTGAGAATGGAAATGGTGGAAATGGAAATCCAAACGAGAATGGTAGAGGTGATAGACCTATTGCTAGAGAATGCACATATTAGGACTTCATGAAGTGTCAACCACTCAACTTTAAGGGAACATAAGGAGTTGTCGGATTGATAAGGTGGTTTGACAAGATGGAAACAGTGTTCCATATCAGCAACTTCCCAGAGAAGTCCCAAGTTAAGTATGCTACTTGCACCTTGTTGAACAGTGCACTAACTTGGTGGAACTCACACAAGAGGACCATTGGGACTGAGGCTGCATTTGCTATGTCATGGAGAGAGCTCATGAAGCTAATGACTGAAGTGTACTGTCTAAGGAATAAGATTCAGAAAATGGAAATTGAACTGTGGAACTTAACCGTGAAGAACAATGATTTGGCTGCTTATACTCGGAGATTTCAAGAGTTGACTATAATGTGCACCAAGATGGTCCCCGAGGAGGAGGATCGGGTTTTGTTTGTTTTTTTTGGGGGGGGGGGGGGGGGGGGGGGGTGTGTTGGCGTTTTTTTTTATTGAGAAATTCATTAGAGGTCTCCCGGATAATATCCAGGGTAATGTAATTGCTGCAGAGCCCACGAGACTCCAAGATGCTATTAGGATTGCCAACAACTTAATGGACCAAAAGTTAAAAGGTTATGCTGTAAAAAATGCTAAAAACAAAAGAAGATTTGATGTCAATCAGAGAGATAACTGTGGTCAGCAACCACCATACAAAAGGCCAAATGTAGGAGGTCAGAATATGGCAAGAGCCTATATGGCTGGCAACAATGAGAAGAAAGCATATAATGGACTGTTGCCTCTCTGTAACAAGTGTAAACTTCACCATGAAGGACCATGCACAGTGAGATGTGGGAAGTGTAACAAGGTTAGGCATTTAACCCGGGATTGTAAGGTCACAATCTCCACTACTTCAACTTAGAGGGGTCAAGTAGTGAATCAGAGGGATTTACCATTTATAATGGCTATATCTCGTATCGAATCTCACCGTGTGTTATGTCTTGTGTTGTAGAACATGACTATCACTCGTTCTGGTATGACCCCAGAGGCAATCAAAGAACTTGTTAACCAACGAGTGGAGGAAGCGTTGGCTGCTTACGAGGCGACCCGTGCCGCAAATGCTCTTGAGGCTGAAAATCAAAGCCAAAATGGTAGCGACGGCGATAACAGAAATGGTGGAGATGGAAATGGTAGGAATGGAAATGGTGGAAATGGAAATCCAAATGAGAATAATAGGGATGCTAGGCCTGTTGCTCGAGAATGTACCTACCATGACTTCATGAAGTGTCAACCACTCAACTTCAAGGGAATGGAAGGAGTTGTCGGGTTGATAAGGTGGTTTGAGAAGATGGAAACAGTTTTCCATATCAGCAATTATCCAGAGAAATACCAAGTCAAGTATGCTACTTGCACACTGTTAAACAGTGCCCTAACTTGGTGGAACTCACATAAGAGGACTATTGGAACTAATGCTGCATTTGCCATGTTATGGAGAGCTCATGAAGCTAATGGATGAAGTGTACTACCCAATAAATGAAATCCAAAAGATGGAATCTGAGCTGTGAAACCTGACTGTGAAGAACAATGATTTGGCTGCTTATACTCAGAGATTTCAAGAGTTGACTATGATGTGCACCAAGATGGTCCCCGAGGAGGAGGATCGGGTTGAGAAATTCATTGGAGGACTCCCCAATAACATCCAAGGGAATGTAATTGCTGCTGAACCTACAAAACTTCAAGATGCCGTTTGAATTGCTAATAACTTAATAGATCAAAAGTTGAAGGGATATGCTGTGAAGAATGTTGAGAACAAAAGAAGATTGGAGGTCAATCAGAGAGACAACCGTGGACAGCAACCACCATTCAAAAGGCCAAATGTTGGAGGTCAGAATGTGGCGAGAACCTATACGGCTGGCAACAATGAGAGAAAACCATATAATGGACCATTGCCTCTCTGTAACAAGTATAAGCTTCATCATGAAGGGCCTTGCACTATAAGATATGGGAAGTGTAACAAGGTTGGGCATTTTACCCAGGATTGTAAGGTCACAAATTCCACTACATCTACTCAGAGGGGTCAAATAGTGAACCTGAGAGTTTTAACTTGTTTTGAGTGTGGAAGGCAAGGACACTACAGGAGTGATTGCCCAAAGCTGAAAGATAAAAACCGTAGAAATAATGCTGGAAACAAGAATGATGTTGGTAAAGCAAGAGGAAAAGCAAATGTGATGGGTGGAGGAGAAGCTAACCCCGATTCAAACGTCGTCAAGGCTACATTTCTTCTCAATAACCATTATGCTTCTATGATATTTGATTCGGGCGTCGATCGAAGTTTTGTATCGACAACTTTTAGTACTTTGCTTGGACCCAGCTAAGATTGAGTCAATCAAGGATTAGGCATTTCCCAAGACTCTGACAGAGATTCGTCAATTTCTAGGTCTTGCTGGCTATTACCGACAATTTATCGAAGGTTTCTCAAAAATTGCCAAGCCTATGATGAAGCTGACTTAAAAGAACGTGAAGTTTGATTGGACTGAAAAGGCAGAAGCTGTATTTTAACTGTTGAAGCATAAATTGTGTAGTGCACCAATTTTGGCTTTACCCGAAGGTAGTGAAAACTTCGTGGTTTACTGTGATGCTTCTCGTAAAGGATTGGGCGCAGTTTTGATGCAAAGGGAGAAGGTCATAGCCTACGTGTCACGCCAACTTAAGGTTCATGAGAAGAATTACACTACACATGACTTAGAGCTTGGAGCTGTAGTGTTTTTTCTCAAAATGTGGAGACATTATTTGTACGGCACAAAATGCGTTGTGTTCACTGATCATCAGAGTTTGCAACATATTCTAGATCAGAAAGAGTTGAACATGAGACAACGTAGATGGTTAGAGCTGTTGAGCGACTACGACTGTGAGATTCGTTATCATCCAGGAAAAGCGAACGTGGTGGCGGATGCCTTGAGCCGAAAGGAACGGATCAAGCCACTACGAGTTCGAGCTTTGGTTATGACGATTAGTCTGAACCTCCCTGTGCAGATTTTAGACGCTCAGGTTGAGGCGAGAAAAGAGGAGAATTATGGAACCGAAGATCTATGTGGTATGATTAAGAAGCTAGAGCCGCGTACTGATGGAACGTTGTGCTTAGATAGGAGAAGTTGGATACCTTGTCGAGGTAATTTAAGGGAACTGATTATGCATGAGTCGCATAAGTCAAAATATTCAATACATCCTGGATCGAACAAGATGCATCAGGATTTTAATGATACTATATTAGTGGCCGAATATGAAAGTTGAGATTGCCACTTACGTCAGCAAGTGTTTGACCTGTGCCAAAGTTAAGGCCGAATGCCAAAAACCATCTGGTTTGTTGGTTCAGCCTGTGATCCCAGATGGCAATTGGGGGGGGGGGGGGGGGCGGGGGGGGGGGGGGGGGTGAACTTACAAATGGATTTCAGTCACTAGTTACCTATAAACATCATTTGGTCTCAAGATTACTATTTGGGTAATTGTTAAACCGATCACATATTATGATCAATTTCTTACTATTGAGGAAAACCGAATCATGGAGAAGTTGACGAGACAAAACTTTATGGAAGTAGTCTCGAGGCCTTGGAATGCCGGTTTCGATCATTTCTGATCGGGATAATAAATTTGCATCTCATTTATGGAGATCACTGAACAAAGCCCTAGGTACTCAATTGGATATGAGTGCGGCTTACCATCCACAAAAAAGAACCATCCAGACTTTAGAGGACATGTTGCGTGAGTGTGTGAGGATTTGGAATGGTTAGGATAGGACATCCATAAACTTTGGTGGAGTTGTGTTACAAACAACTGTTATCACAATAGTATCAAAGTTTGCACCGTTTGAAGCTCTCACGGTCGAAAATGTTGTTCGCATATTTTGGTTCTGAGGTTGGAGACGCTCGTCTAACTGGTCCAGAAATTACTTCATGAAAATGAACTAGAAAATAATCGATCAAAGCGAATTCAAGCTTGCATGAGATAGACTGAAGGAGCTACACTGTTAGGAGGTGTAAGCCATTGGAATTTGAGGTGGGGACAAAGGTCATGTGAAATGTGTCACCATGGAAAGGGGTGATCCGTTTCGGCAAACAGAGGAAGCTGAACCCTCGTTATATAGGACCTTTCAAGATTATTGCTAAAGTGGAAACGCTTGCTTATCGACTTGAACTCCCAGATCAGTTAAGCCGAGTTCATAATACTTTTCATGTTTCCAATCTGAAAAAGTGTTTCGTAGACAATAACCCATTGCTATTATGTTTGGAAGAATTCAAGATTGATGACAAGTTAAATTTCATTGAAGGATCCTGTTGAAATTATAGACGAGAAGTTTAAACGGCTATAAGCAAAAGCCTGCATTCCACAATTGTGAATGTTCATTTGCATTTCCGTGACGAGGGACCACAAGTTTATTAGGAGGCGAGGACCAAATGGATGAAAAAGTCACCCTTCACCCTTTTCGCAAATTACTTTGTCCACGTCTTAAGCTTTGAGGAAAAAGCTTCTTTAACGAGGAGAATTGTCACACACACTGAGAATTTTAGGTCATTTTGTAAACTTTTCGACAATTATTTTTGACTTTTATACAGTACGTTTGAATTAGCTGTTTTATACGGAAGTATACCCGCGTAAATCTGAAAATTAGTCATTCGGACGGTTCAGGCATTGGATTTTTATTAGTTTAGATATGTATATGAGTTATTTTATCTATTCTACAGTGTTTCATAATTTACGAATCACTCCTGATATGTTATTTTTACGCTTTAAGTTTAAATTGCGTTTTTCGCGTTTTTGTCCTAAGGAACCCCGTAAAACTAAAAATCTTTTAGTATAATCTTTTGTTGTGGTCCATATCATATTTTAGGTGAAAATTTTCATCATTTTCCCTCCCCTATGCATATGGACCCCTAAACCAAAACCAAATGCACCATGAGTCTTGAAATTAAATCAAGAGCATCTTATTTGAATTTTCCATGCATGTGATGGATAGTGACACATGAGAGTGTCATTCTCATGCATATTTTCTCAAGTTAGACCAAGCCATGTGATACTTACACATCTTGATTTCATTTGACCAACTCAAGACTAACATATGCACATAATATGAACCATGATACAAAAATTTGAAAACCAAAATGGTAACCTTATGGCTAGGTTCGGGAACAAGGGTACACACACACCTGGGTGTGTGTTGGTCACATTGTTGCTACAAAACACAAACACTAAAACTTTTCCATTGGCCTATAATTAATTGCATAACTTCCAATTTTCAAGGGTTTATAATCTTTGTAACTCCACCAACAATATTTTCTTCTCTCTCTTTTCCTCTCCTCTGGCCCGGCCTAACACACAACATATACTTTCCATAGTTTTGATTTCTATCAAGATCCATTCATTCCAAGTTCATTTCTAAGGTTACCTAAGGTGTTTGCAAGTATTGGTTCTTTGATTCAAGGGTTTTTCTTCAAGCTCTAAGTTAGGGTCTTATATTTTATTAGTAGGTTTTATAGATCTATTATTTTGGGGTATAGATCTTGTGATTTCACTACTTGTTCTTCATTCTTGTAAGTATCTTGAATCTTTCTTTGTGGCTTTCCTTATGTTCTTCTTATATGTTCATGTCATAAGCATCTATATGTTAAGTTGCCAATTTTTTTAAGATTATTAAAACATGATTTTTATAATAATGATGTTTCATTTGTTTCACTAGTTAAATACTATGTTCTTGGTGAGATGAGAGTGGGATGAGAGTTGCAACAATAGAAATGAAGGGATTAGGTTAGTTCTAAGTGTGGTTTTGTTGTGTATTAGTTGTGAATGGGATGATTAGGTTAGATGTAGGCTCTCATCTATTGTGAAGTTTGGATGGATTTGTTGCGTTTGTGAAATATTTAAAAAAAAAAAAAATAAAGTGCTTGATGTCCCAAATTTGTTTTGAGGTTTTGGTCGACCTAAAAATGTTTTCATTAGCGTTAAAAGTAGTTTTTGGAGTGATTGTTTCGAGTTGTGGTTTTATATATCGCATTTTTAAAATTGGATTTGAAATCGGACCAAAATATAGCCAAAATGAAACTTGAAATATTTTTTGACAAAACCGGATGAATAGTATGCTGATGTGAATAGTAAAATGAGTTTTCGGACACTTTTAGACATTTCTGGACTTTCTAAACACTAGCAAAACATATAGTAACACATACATATTAATTAGTATCATTTAAAGACGTCGTTAACATATTTTAGGAAAAGCGTGAAAGTTACTTAAATAATAGTAAGTTTGGTAAATATATGCGAACGGACATAGAAGTTAAGCGATTAAAGCTCGTTAGTGCGTTGTGAAATATGGAAACTAGTATTAAATATAGGAGGTCGGTTATTAAACGTTTGATACTAATAAACTTTCCTAAATAGAAACTTCTTATAAAATAGTAATTTTGGGTTAAAACGCCAAAACTTAACAAATATCTTTTGTTTTATATTTCGTACATGATTTGATAATCAAACTAGGTGGTTTTGTGGTATGCATGTTCTCGGTACGCATTAAGGCTCACTCACACTTATGTGTGTGTTGTTTTTTTGTTGTTATGAAAAGGATCTTATGAGAAATGAAGGATTGGATGCAGCTTATGTTCGGTTATTGGGACTCATAAAAGTTGGCTAAATTTTTGCCTCCTTGTCCCCTTAGGCTTACACGGTTAGGATTAGCATCCTAGGAGGGTTCGGGTCTTTCTTTTCGTGTCGGGATCACTTAAATACTCGTAAAACTTGATCGTAAAATTTCCCCAAATTAATTTTCAAGTTTATGTCACTTAAAATACATTTTCCATTTAACTAGAGTATTTACACGACATATTTATATTAAACCTTCAAAACTCATTTGGTACATTAAACAAAAGGGGTAAACGGGGTCAGGCTCGTTTTTTCGCATTTATAAAAAATTTACGGGTCAAAACCACCCAAAATTACAAATCGCATAGTATAACTCAAAAAGGGATTATTACATCACAATAAACCATAAATCACCACAATTCTCATAAAATCTACCATCGTCAACACGATACAATATCTGAATAAACTGACAAACGTCAAATAGTCAAAGGACTATAATTGAAATATTCAGAACACAAAAAGGGCAAAGGTTACACTACCTGTAAGAGTATAGAAGTCGAAAAATATATATTAATGTTTTTAGATATTTTTTGTATTACTGTCTCCTTTTTTATGATTACAAAATAATAAATATTATATGTAAAAATATATTTGAAACAAGGTTTTTAGTGAGTTTTAGTCAATGTTTTTCTCTTGTTTTTGTTAGAATCAAAAGACGTTCGTCAATGCAAAAATAATATTTCGAAGGAATAATACGCTCCCCTTGATAGAGAGCGCACGCGCGCATACACTATATACACATCGACCCCCCACCTTTGAGGGCACCCTGGATATCAAGCTATTGATGACTTGTACCAAACGAGTTAAACTATCCACCCCCCCGACGCCCCCTCGACACACTCACTCCATTCCCCCCCCCCCAATTTCCAACTTCGTGTAATGTCACGACAACAAAATATATGAAAGTGGATAAAATAAATTAACCAAAGTAAATATGCACTACTAAAACAACCACAAAAAAGAATAAACCAAACCATCTCAATCATATTCACATGAAATAAAAAGATCATCATAAGTATACAAATCATACTTGAGCATGTTTACATAGCTAAAAAAATATAAAATTACTACTATCCTAAATATGGCGAGAGCTTAGGATTGCATGCAAAAGAGGGGTGATGATATTTTTATTTAATACAAAGTAAACTAAATAATATTAATATGTTTAGATTGTGGGTGGAGAGGGTTGTTGGTAGGATGGGTTTTGGTGGTGGAGGTATTTAGTGCAGAAGTGGTTGTTGGTGGATTAATTACGTAGGAGATAAAAGTGGTGGATTAGGTCGTATAAAGAGAAATCGATACAATTAAGATCTTCTTTGTAGGATTGGGAATTTGATTGCGGTTTGTTGAAGACTATACAAGGGAAATATGGCACCATGAAAGTTAACTTGGTCTAAAGTGAGAGTATGGTTCATGGGTGGTGGTGGTGGTGTTTGGTGATTATATCATGGTTAGATTTTGAAGATGCATTTCTATGAGATTTGAGAGATCATGGAGGTGATTAATTTCTTGAGCAATTAATCCCCTAGTTGAGTTTGGTGTTTGAGCATTGTAGGGTAGGAAGTGGTTGTCTTCTTGAGTTGCTTCTATAACAATTCACGGTAGGGATTAATAAGTTGATAGAATATAAGATAGTGATGAGGGTTGGTGGTGAAGGTGATTTTAGAGATGCTTCCTCTAGGAGGTGCATTGAATGGAGATGGTTGGTTTTGATGATAGGTATTGGTGTGGGTGTATGTTTCAACTTCATCCTTATGTTTGTGAAGGGCAAATGTCAACGGACTTCCTCCATATTGGAGTTACGTGAGATTATTAGGTTTCTTAGTAATTTGGAGGAGGAGTTTTAAGCGGTTGATGAGAAGTGTAGGTTTAAGATGTGAAAGAGGTTGATGAAGATGAAGTTTTTATAGTTGGAATGAGTATTTAGAGTATGAGTGAGTGTTAATGTTCATAAATCCAAAGAGTGTTTGTGAAATTCTATATTAATATATTTAGGCAAAATTAATTTATACAAAATCATAAAAGTCACAGATTATAAAATTTGTCTCCAGGTGCGGTCCCATCTCTATTTTTTTTTCATCCTATAACAAACCTTTCCTACCCTTATATAAAATTGTCCCCACTTATATTCCTACACTTAAATTCTCGTTTAAATTTTTTTCACATTTCATCTTCAACAATACTATAAAATTTAATTCACAAAATACTCCCCCCCACATAAACATCCACCCTACACCCACCACTAAACACACTCTCACACCACTCTCATCATATCAAACACCACACTATACACAAATCACCATCCAAACCTACTCATCCTACATACCTACTCCCCCACACCTTATCCCCCCCACACCATACCCCTCAACCCCACCACCACCCCACCACACCCCCCAAACCAACCCACCCACTAACCACCCCTAACAACCACCAAAACTCCCCCTCCCCCCCCCCCACCCCCCCCCCCCCCCCCCCCCCCCCCCCCCCCCACCCCACCCCCCCCCCACCCCCCCCCTCCCAAAAAATTAACCAAAATACACACCCAATCATTAACAAAAACCCCCCCCCCCCCTCCAACTCCTAACAACACATTCTGAACAATGTTGTGTACAAAGTTCTCTATGTAGATCATCACACACTCATCTACTCATCTCCACCAATAGTTACTCTATGACCAATCCTATCTCCAACTGTACAAGCAGAAATAACCCAAAAAACAAAAAAAAATCAGTTCGTACTATTAACAACACACCTCTCTCACTCTGTACTCACTCTCTCTTCACTCACACTCCACTGTCTCACTCACACACACATATCACACCCAACCCCATCCGTATATATACCAAATATCCAAAAAACCCCCACCCCCCACACCCCCCCCCAACACACCACACAACAGAAAACAACACCACCCCCACACCAAAACACAACCACCCCCCCCACCCACCACACCCAACAACCAACCACCCAAAAAACCAACAACAAACCACCACCAAACACAACACTCACCACAAAAAACCAAAACCTCCCCATTACCCAAAACCCACTATACTCAAATAACTAACACCCAAAAAACAAACCCCACAAACAACAAACCACCCAACCAAACCAACAAACTTCACAAAAACCCACCCCAACCCCAAACTAAATACCCTCCATAAATAATCCAACTCCCCCACCATACCCCCACCACCCACAACACCAACCATACCAAACCACAACATACTACCACAAAAATAAATCTTCTCAAGTTATTCATACCACAACACCTGTCACCTCCCCCCCAAACCTATTCCACCCTATCCTCTCATCATAGAGAACCAAAATAGTCTCCATACACATAAAACACCCTCTACCTCCTTCCAACTACCAACTCACACCGACACTCCACATTCAATACATCCTCTCATCTATAACCCACCTATATACACACCCTCTCACCTCTAGCTCATACCCTTACTGTAACATTAACCACTCACCACAACCACTCCACCTAACACCCTCATCACACCCCCTACCCTCCCCCCACCTCCCTCCCCCCTGTGCACCCACACATCTCCTCAACCACAAGTCACCCTCATCCCCACTATTGCGTCCCAACACCACCACAACCCAATCACCACTCTAATATGACCCACTTTGGAACCCCCCAAACTATAACCCTACCTCAGACACAAACAGTCCCCTACCAATACCCTTGTTAACCACACTCCATAACCCTTAACACCATCTTGACTGAACAACGCACGCCTACTCATTCTGTCACGTCTACCACTACACACGATAAGACATCTATTCACATCCGTGTACTATGTCACATTGTGGTCATGTGTCCACGACAAACTAATACTATATAGCACACACAATTATCATCTAACCTATACCACATCCATATCATATATGAACTAACTCTAGTACATACTCTCATGACATGTTCCTCTCCTCATATAACCCTCCACTATACAACTCTCATTCACCACTCTAACCGCCAAACACCCCCAAAAACACTCCAACCATACATCACAATACCCCCACACCCCCCCCCCCCCCAACCCACACAATTCCAATAAAAACACACACTACCCCCTCTCCATCATACAACCCCCCACACTACCCCAAACCACCACACCCCACCCCCACAACACCACCATCAAACACTATATACTTACTGATAATCCGCAACCTTCATGACACCTCTCACTCATATCACTCTCTCTACACATAGAGCATGTTGTGACCATCCTGATATAGTACCCACTGTCATAATATCAGAATTGTGCAATCGTCTCTCTCAATCCACACCCACCCCCGAGTGCCGTGTGTACCTGTAACATATATCTTCGTGTGTCTGTAATGACAAGTTCTCCTATCCCCATATAATGTAGTCGTTTGACCTATCTCTCTATGAATCCACTCCTCTCCACCGCATGTAGATATACCATAAAATCCCAGACTCTCATTCTGTGCAAATACCAGATAGTATGACACTTAAGACGCTGTAGATTGAATAATAAGCAACTGATAATACATTTGATGAAATCTAATGTAATGTGAATCAATTCACTGTGAATCTGAATTACACCTTCACAAGTAATATAAAATGATCTCCCATGTCCCACAATACTAATAAAAGCATACATAATCGAAATCCCTCACAATATATATAGCAATCTTGTCAACTCAATCAAAACCGTAGAGTTGATCCAATGTGTACCATAATACAGATAATACAGATATCAACATACTCACAAATCTCTCCATGTGTGCGTGCCTAGTCACCTCAGATACATCCCATCTGTAACTGAGACAAATTAATAGACCCCACAACCAACCTCATATAATCTCATCTGTGTCTATCGAGAAATGCAGACGTACACCTGAAATTATGGCGTCATCAGAGAGTAAGATAGACCGCCCATCCCATCTATGACGTAAAGCACGTCCCCACACCTCCTATCTCGTCCTAACAATCAACCTCACACGCTCCGACGTCGCGCTATATGCAACGTATACTCCCTCCCCTGATACACTGCTTGCACCCAACGTCACCAATCCTACATATCCTCAGTAACAAAAGTAATAGCCTCCACTTAAATATCACGTTATCTAGTTCACACAAATACTTCTCCAAATTAAACAATCTGATGTTCCACTCCATCAAATACACAACCTTGATATCTATGAAGTGTCTCTCACTAATAAATCGCTCATACTTAATCTCTCTTACCATGACCACTTAACTCAAATTTACCCAAACTAGTGACAACCTGATGACTTCTCCTTACTACAATCACTAGACTATATCATCTGAACTAAATAATACAAATATAGAGATCTCATCGCCCTCAAACCTCATTTCGTGTCCTAACATACACCATACTCACCACTACTCATCCCATATCTCTTACACAACCCACCACACATGTCACACACTGTCGCACAAGTACACCCCCCCACAGTCATCTAAGTATGTCTATCTTGATTCCCCGTACTCTTGTGAGCTTACCACTATCAACTACATCTTTGAACAACCTAACCATACATCATCTGGTGTTGCACTACCCATAGAATACACAACTGATATCAAGAAACATAAACGCCTCATATACAATTACTACATATAGACCAGAATGTACCCCTCCAACCTCTACGTAAATCACTGACACTATAACCTTCCAAAGTGTACACTACACTTGCTAATCCTAACCATCCTATATCAACACACAACAACCATGAAAGCCTATACACTCTCCCTCAATAACTCCCAGACTACGTTGTGCCCACCAGACCACAACGTCCCATGTACATCCCACATGTCAGCACACAAATCGCAGTGTGTGACCTATACTGTACTTGTGAGATAATCAACACTCATACTTGTATCACTACCCGTCTCTCACACATACCCTGTAGATGTCACCTAGCTATAATGTCACCACACCAATCCCACCTGCACCAGTGTCACCAAACATATACTATTCGTACTATCTCTTCGCAACCACCCACGCTCTCTACCCTCCCATACGTAGTCCCAAGAGTGCCTGAAGTACCCTCAACTCCCAATACTTCTACGTGATCCAGGAAGATTGTAGGACTCTAGTAAACATAGACCAATAATGACTATGCCTGTGAACTCTACTTGTGCTCTGTGATCGAATGTTAAATAACAATTAACTTGTGCCCTTAGCAGTATGCTATAGTAATCAAAACCCACTATACTAATCCTAATGAGTAAGATATCCGCTATTATGTGACCCACACTAGTTATTAACATAGTCAGAGCCTCTAGCTACCACCTCACTCCACCAAAATCACTCAAGACAACCTCCTCGCACAACCACCTACATGTCCACTATTCCAATCTCTCAAGACTGATGTTCTGTGTGTCTGTTAACCTTAGTGTATCCCATCACAACTTGTGTGTCTATAAAGCTGCCCACTAACTCCCACCTACTAGTTCATCCTCCAGCGAGTCTACAACGACGTAAAAGTGTGCATATCTCGAAGATTACTTTACAAATCACACTCTATCAGCCCACCCTCAATTAACTAATCCCCATAAAGTCCCCTGTAAAGTAAAAATTCCACTCATCGTCTTCAACCCGCCTCCTTACCTAGCTTACCCCTCACAACCATTATTACACATTTGCTACCTCATGATAATAATATCTGACTACAAAGACTGTACCACATATCACCATGATACTCCGTGTGTGTCACCGTGATCATCCTTATAAAAACCCATAATACAAAGATCGATATCACATCGCAACCTCATCCAGATCAACCCTATTCTCAGAACCCCACCATCATCGATAGCAGTCAGTGAACCTAATGTGCATATCCCCAATTTGTCCATATGTGTCAACTGTCTGCCATATCACTATACTCTCATAACCACACCCCTGTGACAGACAGAACCAATAGAAACCGTGTACTATGCACTTAGAGACATCTACACACCCTCTCACACCCCACGTCCTCGTGAATAACTTGCACATCGAAACGTCACTGCATAGGTCAAAACCACTCCAAAACATACTCTAAAACACATTCCTAGAACCCTCAACACACCTCTCTCCCATTCCCAAGCTCTCACCACACTAACTCTCCCCTCACACTCGACGTGAACCTACAGTATGTAGAAGATATATAGTCACTATAATAGATGACGCACAATTGATCCATCCATGAGTGACACCTCACCCAATATTATCTAGAGAGATACCCTACTGTTCCACCAAGAGTGTCATCGTGCCCAACTACCTCCATATGCCACATCATCTGAATCCCACCACACAGTTCTCACACCCTCCTCATGTCTAAATCAAAACGTAGTCTCAGTGAATAGACACTAGATAAAGTGACAGTTATATTGTCTATCATCACATTATAGCCTAGTCCAGAAGAAAGTGTGCACCCCCACACACATAATGTGATACATACCATCATCGTCGTCAAGTAACATACACAACAATACAGTACACCTGTAAATATTTCCACTAGAAACACATCCCAGTAATCTTCAGTGGTCCATCCTACTGTATATGAAACAAAAAATATTATAAAACTACTATCCACAAACCAAATTTCAACAATCATGTTCAAATAAATCCCCCTATCCAGTGACACACATATCTCCAGAGAGAAATTTACCCTGAGATGTCTTATCAATATCCATCTCCTATGATTATCCCACAGACATATGACCACTTGCCGTCACCTTAAAATATGATACACGTCACTACTGATACTATCCGTGACACTAAAATCTCCCTAAACCATAACCCTGCTCAATCGTAACAATTTATCCACCACCCTATTTTTTCCCCCCACACTTTTTCACTAAAAAACCCAATTCCAAACAACTGTCATCCTACAATGTCCAATCAACCTGACACTGTGTGACCCCGAAGAAGGACTGTGTCACAAACCATATCACATCAGTGCCCTCTCCGTGAATGTAAGTGACCCGTCGCCAAATGTGTGTGTCCACACGCTCACGTGTCCCTATGAGACATAATACAATCATTCTAAAAATACTCAATGAAGCACCCAACACACACTGAATAGGGAATATTAAACAGGACCTGTAGATGATAAATACAAAATAATAGTGTGATCGATGAACACTATGCTTATCATCCTCAACGATGTGTGCCACTGATAACGTTAACTCCAACGCTAGCGACTCATCTACACTACAGCATACATGCAAATACAACCTCAGACTGTGATAACCCAATAAAGAACATATAAGAAATAATAAACTCAATCCACCCAGTACCTCGACTAAGTGATACTAATTAGACTAAACTGTCAAACATACCAAAAGTCTGTGCATACTCTATATTGAGTAGTGAGAAAGAAAACACTCTAATAAAAATTCACAAATAAATACCACAATTGCACGAGTGAACTGTAATACTCATCTCTAGTCACCCTGATGTACATGAACTCAAGAACTGATGAAGATACTCTGAACACCCGTAAATCGTTAAGTTGTACCAGCCCCATCAGTTAATATCAACTACTGACCCAATCCAATATTATCAACTAACATATAGTTAATTCGTATTTACATACTTCGTATATATAACCAAATGCACCTGACCTGTAGAATCTAATCTCACATCACTCTCAAGTCTACAAGATAGAGATGTAAGACCAGAGAACTACGTGCGCCTAAAACTCGAATTTGAGAATCAAAATAGTGTCCCCACAACCATGAGTAGCACTCATTAACAGACTCACTATAGACAACTCAGATCTGTTCCCCTCTTCAACTACTATAAACAATGTTACTCTCCACCACAGTGCTCATACTTGAGACCATGAAATCCTCCTACTCTATGTGTCACCGAAACACTCACAGTCACAATGATGTACTAAATACCACGTGAATAATCAAATCATTATCTATAGATCCGCCATACTATACTCTAGCACAGATAACTAATTGGTGCTAGAAGACAGTGCCTGAATGTCCGCCCTGATAGAGACAAAAACATTTTAAAACCCCATCAACACTTGTACACTAACTGTTGTTGTCCTGTCCCAATAGACTCCACCCACTACCGTGTGCAACAACTAAAAACCTCTTACTATTGTGAATGTTGTGAAGATCCCTCAACATCGAACAGCCCACTCTCTGCTCCTACCCCTCTGTCACCTACCAACTACTTATTGAATCACAACAACCCTATAACCTCCAAAAATGTTTGTCTATGGCATATCAAAGATAGACCCGAGACCCTATAACTTCAATCCCATATCACAATTAATCCCTATACAATAATAAGTGTGTAAATATATCAAATGATAAATGATCTAAACTCACACGTATATGCACCACACCGCATCTATAGCCTCTACACTCTCAACACTCACAACCATACTTACCCAAAACAAGCATAAACACACAGTAAACACCCTAATCGACTCCACCTCAGAACTCTCCCCTCACACCCATAACCAACACACCTCGTACGTTGTTGTAACTCATCGACACTCCTGTCTCCTCGCATTTGAAACACACACCTACCACCCCGTGTCCACTAACCATGTTACTCACCATACTCTATCGCTCTCAGCTACACAACGTGTCACTCATAAATACAATCACTATACCTCATCATATCAATAACCTCAAACAACGTATCATCTAGAACTCTCGAAATACTAAAAATTATGACCCCATGCAACCCACTCAAACCAACGCACCCCGTTAGTAATGTCCCTCCCCAGATATACATCAAATACTAATTACACATAGGATTGAGACTGTAGACATAGACTGTGCCAAATGTCTATGAATGTGTGTGTGTGTCAGAAGATTCAGTAAGAGAGTGCCTAATCGAACTTTCAGCTGTCAATTAACAATCCCCACACAAAACACCCCCAAATACTAGTCCTATAATGATGCTAATCCACTTCTTACACAAGTCTCACAATAGTATCAAACCTCCGTCCCTATATATAATCATCCGTGAAAATCAGCTAACCTAATGCACTTATCTATCCTATACGTACTGAGACTACACTGACGTGTGACTGTCGACCACCCCCTTAAAAGAGTATAGAATCAGTACTCCATTTACAGAGAGGTATAGTGTGACTCATCATAGTCCTCTAACTCTGTATATGTATTGTAGGAGTCTATGGACTACTTAGTGTCCTGAACACTACGACAAGTTTATGTGCTCGTGCAATAAAAATTGCAAATTACCCACATTCACTGTGTCGTTCTTACTCTCCATGTTATGATAGTCTAGATATATCTAAAGATAATATTGTATAGCGAGTAATTCTTGAAACAAACCATGAAAGTAACAAAGATCTCGTCGATTCTTCTCAGTGTCCACATATCGTGTATGCAATAGATCCCCCATCTCATGTTCACCCTCAGAACTCCTCATCCATGTGTAGTGACCTGAATATATTTATAATCTCCCAGTCTTTAATAATGATATCATACTACCAAGCGCTAGGATAATAACAAAATATATTCCCGTACCCGCGTTACTATAGAGAAGTAGAGTCCACTCTACACAGAGTATCCTCCCCCCCCACTAAACCACAAGACACTTTCGACCACAATAGACCGTGTACTGATATAGATATCTCTCTAGGGATGTGTAATGTAATGTGTATGTCTTTCGCGTCTAATTTAAAATTCTAATCAATTACAATATAACACCGTGTCATGAAGCTCACTGAAGATCTGTTAATAACCTGTTCTCCACTCTCTAGTGTATAGATCAATAACTCATGACTAAATTGACTACTCACTAGTAACGAGATAACAATACCAATCAGTTGTTTATTGTTTATCTGTACTCCACTCTTCTTATTACCCTGTACGAGATAGACAATATACGAGACATAGATTATTGAAACGCTCAAAACAGTGCCTATACCCCCATCCGTATCTAGTCTCTTTCTGTTCACAGAATAAACTCGAACACTAGTCAGAAATAATACTCACAAATACACTAATAACCCTGTTTTATCTAAATATATCCTAACCAATATCCTATATGCACACTGTTTTGTTCCTCTAAAGATATATGTACGTGCTCACTATATAGATCTATAACTCACAAAAGACAACGTCATACCACAGTTATCTACCCCGCTACCCTAACTCACTCGTCATTAGATCCTCAACTACGCAATCATGTCTCACATTTATCATCTCCCCACTACCACATCATCCCTAACCCCCCTACAACAACAAAACTACTACAATAACAGCAAGATGTGACTACACTACAGTATGAGAGTGCACACAATCCACAGCACGATGTCCTATGTGATATTAATATGTCAAAAAATCCAATAGTTACACGAAAATTGTAAAGTCCTAAAAAACAACGGTATAAATGTTTATACCCCAACCCATCAATCCACCTCACAAATAACGTTATCTCCTTTTTGTGACTAAAGTCAACCTCCACTATAATAGTGTAGGTATGTAATCACCTCCACGTGCACCTCTGCTGCCAATATGTATCTCTCAATTGACCCATCGCAATAGTGCATCAAAAACTTCTGAATCTGTCTTCATAATGAGACAAATTCAACTACCGTGCATCTGAATTGTAAGAAAATGACCTACGACCTCATGCTAACTATACCACCGCACATTAAATAACCACAGATAGTACTCCATATACCTCTCTCAACTCCCCAATCCCTCTACTAGTACACCCCTTTACTCCCTATATCTCATACAGCTCGTGTCCTAATGCGTGTCATCGTGTGTGAATGTGTGCATATTGAAGATCAATGACTGTCATCATATACTCACCTCGTGTCCACCACAATACACTCTCTCACCACCTCCCTCTACTCCCTTTATGTGTTCTGTGAGACTCACCCCTGTCCTCACGACCCCATGTACCTTGTACATGTTGATCAGATCATGTTCATCTGCACCGCATATAATAGTGTGATATCTCTCTACACAGATAACCTGATTACCTCTCAGATGTTCATGTGTCCACTGAAAATATCTATACCAGATAATTGTCATGATTATGCTCCATAATCCATTGAGCTAGTACACCATAATTGTGCATAATCCAGTCCCAATATAAATAAGTTAGGTGTTCTGAAAATCTATCAAGTGCTCTAACTACTGTGTGTCTCTTCTCCCTACCAGATACTCGTGACCACAGTAATAACTCCGTACGTTCAATTGTCTATACTCTCTCTACCAGTTTATTTCCACACTGGTACTCTGATCCATAACTTAAGATGAATAGGTAGGACTCCTAGTATGTGTCTCCCTCCCTTCCTTAAACAGAACCAGTATAACAGAGACACATACGACGTGTGAAAACACCACCCCAAATTATTTATATAACCCATCTTAACACTGACACCTCACTCTACTTCCTCACATCTCACCTAGTGCATCTCCTCTCTTCCTCCCTCTTTATCATGAACATAATGACAGTCAACATAGTATTTTGAGTCTTCCTCACATTGACGAGAGTATAAAAACTTCACTCCAGAGATCACGATAAATGCTTATCTCAACAATTGACTTACCCCCCAGCAGTTCTCCAGTGTCCTTCGAGATGTATTACATTATGTCTACTCCTGGCACCTCTCTAATTGTAGATCCCTGTGTACAACTATGATGTTCTCGATATCTCTTATGCCCCACAAGTCACCCCGTCAATCCGTGTCAACATTACAAGATCACTCACATGATACGCCCTCACAATATAACCACTCATTCACCCGTTGTACATGGCACATCGACATACCTCACTCCCACTATCATAAGTGTCCACCATAACTCATTACCTCATTCATTTGAAACATCTAACGTGTTGTTCTGCCACCATGTCTATGCTATAGATATGAGAAACCGATGAACCTAAGATCACACCCACATCCTCCCTCCTATCGAGTATGTTAGTAATCATTTTAAATTGACGTGAGTCATAATATATCTAACACATCCCCAATACAGTTCACAACCACCCTGTCCACTAACTCTGTGAATCAGTCGACGAAATATGTGATCATCTTGTACCAACCACCCTGACCGACTGTTGTTGTGTTATCGCACGTAAAAAATATGAGTGTCTTGTATCAACCGTTGATCACATGCATTTCTCTGATCATAATCCACACGCGCTGTAATACCTGGCGCAATCTCAAATATACTTCTCTCAAGTACGCTTGAATTACTAGTGCGCACAACCTGACCCTCCTTCATTATATCGTACCATACTCAATTACTAAATATACAACACTATATATGTTACACAATAAGTATACAACAACACCACTCCACAATCTAGATGAATCATATCTACTCTCACAATAATAACTACACATCCTCTCTCACACCTCGTTCCCATCTATCAGATATACCAATCCCCTCAATGCTGAAACAACAATCCACCGTCATTCCTAACTTTCAGACATCTCTGAATGCTCTAGTCGCTCTCTCCACATCACTCACATACTACCCCCATTGCTATGACATTAATCGCATGACGCTCATCACACACGCACCACGTGCACATTTAACACGCGCTACACCCATATAATATGTTGTGTGATTACTTTGTGACATCTATCAGTATTGTATATCACCACACACTAAGTATAACTAGATAATATACCCATCAACACATTGTGCCCCCCCACATCAAAATCAGGAATAGTACACCGTCCACAAAGCTCTCTCATAACAGTTCCCATGTCTAATATCTCGTGCCATATCATGTAATCTCCCTTCACACCACTATCATCCCATCTCCTTCCATCACCCACATTCACGGTGACTCACAGTAATGTAGTATATGAATCCAAAGAAGCCCCGCTACATACCCCAACCCCCCCACACCCCCCCCTCACCACTTAAACCTTCTCTTGCCTCCCACAGAGAACCCTGTCCCTGTAACAATATCCCTCTGTCTCCCACCCTCTCTGTCCCTCCCCCCCCCCACCTGTGTCCTCCTCCTGTGATGTCATTCATGACCTGTGTCTACAGACAGCAGCCCTCCGTAACATGAGAGTCCGTGAACAACAGAATGACTCACGAAATCACAAACTCGCTGATTCAACTGATAAACACAAGAATACTCTGATCACCTGTGTCATCCGATCATAAGCCCTCTGTCTATTCATCTCTACAATTCACCCTCCATCTCTAGGACTAATCTCCCATATCTATAGACTACACATCCTCTAGTATCTCATCACCTGTCTGAATTCGGAGTCTGGATTGATAGATCCAATCCTAGACTATGCTAACCATGCTGACTAGTATACCACTAGATCTAATCACTATAGTCATAAAAGCTGTGAGGTTGTATTTGCATCCCTACCATGTGCTCACACACATCATCCTCTCGAGTTGCCTCCTCCCCCCTCTTTGTATATCTTACACCCCACTGACCACACCCACTCTAGTGAGTCATCAATTCACTATACGTCCACTTTAACACATGAGCTCTTGTCTTTTATTACACTACTCTAATCATTCTAAAAAACCCCCTATATCCAAAATCTTATACTAAAGGCTCCACCTGTAAATGTCTACCTGTAATGTGTTACTATACCTTAGTCTCAACTTGAAATCTCTCGCCCCACACGCTGTAATACATAATGCTCCTGCTGAACTGTGACTCACATATCGTTAAAGATCACAAGTTAACAGAATGTACATCACTCCTCTATCATCCTATCAATGCACTTGGTACCACTATCGTGTAAACAACTCCTATCTCATTCTTCCATGCTCCCATATATCCGCAACCACACCTATGTCCTTACAAATAATAGATCACATAGAAGAATATATGTGTGTGTGCCATCTGTTCACACTCATGCACAGAATTTGTCTCTTGACATACACTATCTACCATATGTAGTGTTCACTAACCACAGTGTCTGACTCTCAGACATCTCCTTCACAACGGAGTATAGAAATTAAACTAGACCTGTGTCAAATAATGTCCCCCATTGATGACACCTCCTAGTGTACTAAAGAATGTCATATGCAGCCAAACAGATCATTCACCCCCAGATCCACCGTCACCCTGTGTCCCTCCACTCCACTGTACGGTACGTTGTCCCCCCTGAACACCACTCAACTGTCTCCAGTCCGCTATGTCCAGAATATAAGCACTACTGCTAATTGTGTGTGTGTCCCTCCTCACTCGAAACCTTCATTCGCTCTCACCCTTTCGTGCAGAGATATACATGTACCCATTAATTAATAATACTGCAGCTGCCTGAGTACCATATACTATTTACCTCAACAACCCCGACACACCCACTATAGACCTATACCATACCATATACTACCCTCACCTCCACATATTTTTATATTCATCGCTATCTACCATATAGACTCTAAACCCTAGTCATCACATCTTATGATGAGAATACTTTTCCTATATTTATTCTGTAGCATCCCCCTATTCACCCCTGACTCTACAAAACTAGTACACCAACTTCTGTAATCCTACACTACCACCTCTATTGTTAGTCAAAAGTAGAACTATATAAGTGCCAAGGACTCTTTCCTAGTACTTATGTGTTTGCCAACGACACAGTACTTGTACAGGTGTACATCTCCACCACTACTCACCAACATCCATGATGATAAGTACTCCATGTTCTCATTAATGTCTTGCACCTATGAATCCACACCAAATCGATCCTCATGTGCTCGCAATCTTACTCTCCACACTGTGTCTATCAGTGTCTTATAGAGGCTTTACTCTTCAACTTCTCATTTAATTTAACTGTACATCACCTCTGCAGACACTCTCTACTCAATCAGTGGTGAATAAGGTCAGAAATTAGTCAGCAGTGTATAGATTTTTGATATAGATACTAGATATCTGGTTGTAAGAGAGAGAAGTACTCAATTCCTGATAATTAGTTGTATGCCTCGTGAATACCTCAATTGTTGAGCCTACGATGATGTATTGAATGAACTGTTGGTTGTAGATGTCCTACTCCGTGTAGAAGATCATATTGTTGCTATGATGTTCTCCCATATTCTGCTATATCTGGTCGTATATATCTCATGTTATCATGTAACTCTCGGCACATGATCGAAGAGACCAGAATTGGGTATTTGTGTGGCATTGGTGTCCTGTTGGTGAGATTGTAAGACAGGTCGCGCGACAGACAAATGTTTTGTCGTGTTAGATAGTCTGGTTGTAGGCACATCTCTTCGCACTCCATGTGTGTTCTTTCACTGTCAAGTCCAACCAGCCTATATTAAACTCGCTGTTAACTTGCTAAGTTATTCAATATCAGTGCAGTATTGTGAATCAGTCTCGATGTCCTTGAGTACACCTGCGACTAAATGCTAAATGTAGATCTATATAGTTATAACTAGTCTTATTTAAAATCTTGCAACTCTCGACTCCTCAAGATAATTATGAGATCACCCCCCCACTTTAAAGAAGTGTAAACCATCTCTCCACCACATTGTTGATCCTCTTCAATAGTAGAAGTGCTCGCATCTAACTCCCATCAGATAGAGTCATAACTGTCATTCTCAGACAACAGAAAATAGGAGTTCATCATCTAATTTGTACACCCCGTATATCCCCGCAAACGAGTACTTATATAGTCTCTGTGCTAAAATCATCATTAGACCACAATATAATATTTTGGGCACTCTAACCTCTAATGTCAGTGCCACACCTCACTTGTAATCTGTCGCGTGCCTATGAAACATATGTAAGATTATACGGTACTTGTAATCCAGTATACTCGTCCCTCGTCCCCGCTGTCGGTCTGGTCACACTGTACTCAGCAAATCAATCCACTGTGTACTCCTCAAGATGAGCTCATACATGACTAACAGTCACTTGTAATCACGCCCGGTGTTGTATCCGCTAGACCCAGTCTGCCTATTCCAGAATCATGCGATCTCCGACTCCCATCACATCCTTAAGACACTTGTCTCCTCGACTCCATACCGGTGTTAGTAGATGTCGCTATCACATTCCTGATACATTTATCTTTCTGAATCATTCGCATATCCTAAAATCCCCTCTATAACCATTCGTGACACATTTGTGAAACACGTCAATATATAGTGCCTTCTACGTTGATACGAGATCTCAATCAGAACTGTAGTTCCGTTTCAGTCCTAGTTGAATAACAAATCACTCTTGTAATATTAACACTTTCGAGATACCCCTTATCTCCTATACATCCGAATAATGATTGAGTTGCGCCTCTCAATATAGTTCATACCTGTGTGTGCCTCTACTGATAAAACACACCATCTGATAACGGCTCCCTCCACATTTTAGTGCAATAGTGTAGACTCGCTTTTCCGTGAGAGACATAGATGAGAAAAGTTATCTTCATCTTTATAATGCCCCATGTCTATCGCTTGATAGTCTCTCAAATGTCTATATCAAATCTCCACCGTGATCTGCTCCACGCATGTATCTCCAAGGATCACAGTACAGTCACTCCACCTTCAGTCGCCATCACATACATACTAAATCACCCACTGTCTTGAACAAATATGACCTACACCTGACACCGTCTCAGAATCCCTATGTACCTCATGTAAGGTGTTGAATTCGTATTCTCACGCATACACTGCAACTCTCGGTCCTGATCACACGTTAACTGATACTCAACTAGTAGACATCCCTGATACCACACAGATATCTAGTAAGTCACTCCCAGCCACACATATAGAAATTTGTGCGAATGACTGTCTACCTGTCTCATAGCCCATATGTATAGCTCTAGCCATGAATAACCACTGTACTACTACTGTGCTTCATACACCCATAGACATTAACTAGCGTTGAGTGACATTCCCCGCCACTTGTCGAGTTTCTTTTCTTTTCACAACATCAGATGACCTGAATAACACTCTATTCTTCCACATACAATGCTATACATGAAGTAAAGTCCTCTTAATACGTGAACACACCAATAAACTATACGAGTCCCTATCCCACTACTCTCGCTCGAATCCTACACTAGTTAATTTGTCGTACTTAATGACCTCTCACTCTCCCTATACCATGAATAAGTTGACTACCTAACATTCACAGAGACTGCAAGTTGTGATTCTCAACACAATCTCTGAATGCCTGATATCACACCACAATATGTCAATAACACTATCATAGTGTGTGTCAAGATCACCTCTGATATTATCGTTCCACACCTCTCCATTAACATGACATCTCATCATAGTTCACACCTAGACAGAGACTAATCCAATCACCCCCCCATCAGTGTTTAAATATATAAACATACAACTATAAGACATAGAAACTATCCATTGCTACCTACATATATATACTTAATGAGTTCTAACCCGTAAACTATAAAAACAAAAAACCACCCCCCACAAAACCACAACATATATGATCATGAGAATCAATGTCTAGACAACAGAACCTAAAGACCTACATAGATATTATCATGAAGTGTGAACTCAGTCTCTAATGACTAGACTCCCACAATATCTCCTCACAAAAAATATAACCACCAAAACAAAAAAAAAAAAAAAACAAAAAAACAAAACCACCTAACAACCCACTATCATGTAAAAGACTACCTATAAAGCTGTCATTAATCTCTATGAACAGTACATATGTCCACACAAACACGTGTGACAGAGTACACATCAGATATCTATTTTAATATACCACAGATGTCTCACGTTGTCCCGTGCATGTGTGACTAGTAAATACTAGTCGAGCACATAAAAACCCTCAAACCAATATACTAGACTCACCCGTTCTAAAATTACACAAAATACTATACGCAGAGTTTTCCTCACTATAACAGAATGTCATGTGACACTGTACAAAAAGACACAAATTCTTTCTCTCGCTAAATACCATTAATCAACACTAACACGTGTATTCGTGTCGTATTGATCAGTAAATCCACTGTTCTATATGTAATCGTGTCGTTGATGTTCACCCCAGTCTGCAATATGAATAGACATAAGATGTGAGGTCACCACTTTGATCACGTATCATGTCACAGATCCTGACACACCATCATACACATATCTAAAGCCACCCCCCACCACATAATTCACTGTTGTAAGATCTTAGATAAAGATATGTTATCTCTCTGATACACACGTTTGTGCCTATGAGTATACAACATCTTTAGCTCCTAAAGTAATGTGTTATCTGTCAAAGATCACACCAAAGTCCCCGATTAAATAAAGAAATTCTTCGCTCGCTCATCTCTCAGTTTCTTTTTTACCAACATACTGTTTCTCCCATTTTGGATGAGAAGTTCAGACGCCTACCCTGTATAAACTCGTGTGAGATACTGTACCAGCTTATTATTTCACGCATAAGTTCTTTTTTTATAGAATGAGAGATAGAACTAATACTAGCAGTTTTGTAACGCGCGATCAGCTCAGTCCTAATCTGTACATGAAATGTGTAGTATGTCTCTCTCGTCCCGAACGGTATGCTACCCCCACCCAGTGTGTGCCTAAGTGGCTACACACCTAGCCAGACATCTCTATGAAACTCTGAGTGTCTACACCACCAATCTCTCCTGTGATCTAGCTACTTCCCATAGCCGACTCTGTACCATAATCTTATCGTGCTACCTAACGTACCTGTCTGAGTTATCATACACGTCCCTCTAGATACACTAAATACGATTCCTCGTAACAGCTACCTGCACACAACCGCTCTTAAGTCTGTGTACTCTCAGTCCATCACGCACTTTGCCTTAATCAGTCGCACTGTAACCTCTGTGTCTACCCTGACCCCCGCAGGTTGTAACACCCTTTACATCGCCATATTCTCTTTTCCAATAACGTCATATTACTGTAAATCACTGTTGACAACCTCCACTCATCACTGTAAACCTGTTGTAAAGGACGCCACTGTCTATAATTCGCTTACTCCTTACATGATGAACGGCTATCACTGATCATAGTAGCTTCTCAAGTGCAACCAAAATGTAAACTGAATCTCAATCATCACACTACCTCCCAAATCAATGTGTTACCTACTGAGATCGCTCTCTCCAATATCATAACTATCTACTCTCTAGCTCTCTAATGTCATACGCACCTACGTTTAATAGTGTTCTCGCTACTGTACTCTCAATTCATACAGATGCTATACTAGACCTCATTAAAATACGCACGCCATAATGTCATGACTATGAGTATTGTTTGAAGAACGCATCGACTCAATATTACGGTACATAAAAGTATTCTTTGATGAAGTGTTTCTACGCACTAATAAATCTCGCACGCTCACTAGTTCAACATCTTGCTCAAATGACCTGTGTCTCACACAATAATTTTTTACTTATTAGACGATAACAATATGCCTAGATACCTAAAATGTCCCTCTCTATCACATATATAGTCCACTAGCTTTCTCTATTGTATCTCACATCATACATACTATGTCACTAACCCCATCACAATGCCGAACCCCACTATCACCTCACGCACTTCCCAAGTATACGAAATGATACTGTGAAGTTGCTCCAGATCAATCATAGAAAGACATATTCGACGTCATATAAGATTTAAAATAATACATGCACGAGGGAACCAATACATTCCAATTAGTATGTGAACTATAATAAGTGCCTCTGTTCGCTACTCCCTATCAGAGAAACTAAACTGATCTCTACTACGCCATATACATGTTCCAATTATGTCAATTTCACTGTCATAGATGTGTGTCTAACGTCTCAATATATAATAAGCTGTGTGTGCAGTAATGAAAGTGTCTATATGTAACTCTGTAAGTATCACCCTCTTGAGATTATATCTTTTGAAATTTGGATGACTCAGAATGTTCTCCACTGTTTGTGCATCATGTGTGTCGTGAAACATCCATACTCATACACTGTCACACCAATAACAGTTGACTTAATACTGTCCACTAACTATAGTGATTATTCTAATACAACAACATAATCATCACTCTAGATCCAACTAAATCATGAATAGTTACACTACTACATCAGTGTGTGTGAATACTGACGTGTGATCCCCACAATCAACTCCTATAACACAATGCAAAAACAATTAATATGTGTGTTCTATCTAGAAGTCCTGTGTCACGCCTAATACTGTTTGTGAACTGTTGTGACCCATCATATGTCTATAGTGTATTATCACAGACATAGTACTAAAACCCTACGTACTATAAATGTGATCTAACATACACAAAGCTAATAACTGTCACCATAATCCCGCACCAGTACGTGTGTTGAATTTACACTATATAGAGTCTCTGGTCACACTAAAAAACAATGATACATATCCTACAACTCAAGTGTTTGACCATCAATCTACCCGCACTGCCAGCTCAGTGTTCTTGCTCTCTGTACTATCCGTGTCAGTGTCGAATCTGTGATTCCACAATTTGGACTGTCGAATTTGCTATGAGGTCTGTTGCTAAGCAGTATTAAAATGTTTTGTGTTAAGTCACAGTATAAATTGTGATTGAACTCGATAGTACACCGTCTCTATCTCCCTATAAATCTAGATATAATCGGTTTTAAGCGTTTTAATCAATATCTGGAAATGTTAAGCACGAGAAGCGTTAATTAAAGTTATGTCTGGTAAGGTTTTAAACATGATTTTATACTTTTTCAAAATGTTACATTTTAGACCCTGGGGTTTGGAAAATTGCAAGTAGACCCCTGGGGTTTGCATTTTTACGACTTTGGTCCTTCAACTTTGAAAGATATACCAAGTAAACCTTGGACTTTGAAAAGTGACATAATAGACCCCTATAGTTATAACTTTGATAAAATGACATATTCAGCCCCTTTAGTTATAAGTTTCAGAAAGTTACGATATATACCCCTTGCATGGATTATAATTACAAAACATGTCCAAATTGCCATGCAAGCTTATTTTAACATTTCATTAGACATTTATAAGTTATAATAAACTAAAATATGAAGTTTTAACGCAACACAAGTTTAAAATAACGATTCGTTAAGCTAGGAAGTAAAATGGGTCAAATTAGGGTTTCAAAACGTAAACGCGCGGGTTTTAAGTTCAAATTCCTTCATTAATCAATAAAGTGGTTATTTTAACATTAGTTAAGCATGCTAGGATAGATTATAACAATATTTAACCATTATAACATTTAGTTTTAATAAAAACGCAAAATTAGGGTTTCGGGTGTAGAGTTTTGAATCCAAATGGAAAATGAGCATGAATTGAGTTATGAAACTTTAACAAGAGTATATTTAGGATCATATGAACATTATAAGGGTGTAGTAGCAGAAGTAGAACATTCAAAACCTGGGTTTGAGCTTCAAGGATCAAAAATGGTGGAAATGGGTCGATTCGGGTAGTATTTCCACTCGTACGCCTTGTATCTTCACTCCGAGGCTTCAATTTCTTTAGGGCTTCGCTTCTCGTCCTTCTTTAATGATCCAAGGATCATATGGGAGCAAAGGATTGCTGCCTTATAGGTTTGAGAGAGGAGATGGGTGGTGCGAGTTCTAAAGAGTTACCAAGGGCTCTATTTATAGTCATTTGAGATCATGGAGAGTAAGCAAGGCTTAACATCTTCTCTTGACACATGTAGGGACTAGGAGAAGATGTGTACCAACTATAAACTCAGATGTGGAGGCCTAGAAACTGATGGAGGTGGATTTGGTTCTGTGGTGTTCCGCGGGCTGATTGGAGCAAAAAGAAGGTCATGTGCCTTTAATTTCGACCAAGAGAATGTTCAAGCAGGTGGGTGAGCTGCTACAAGGTGTCTAGAAGGAGTTTATTCAAGTGCCTTGCACATGGTTAGGGCTAAAATGGGTTAAAGAAGCCAAAAATAGGGTGTGGGTCTGTTTTGGACTCGGCATGGTTTTCACAAGTTTTTAAGCTTTTATTTCATGTATAAATGATTAAGGATTGTTAATACATGTTCCCAAGGTCTGATATAGGAAGTATTAACAAGGATTAGTAATTGGTTTAGGTTAAAACGGGTTAGAATTGATGAAATAGGGTCACGGGTCCAACTAGGGCTCGTTTAGGGTTTTCTTGACTTTCTTTGCTTATAATTCGAATATTATTGATTGGGAAGGATGGAATACTGATCATTGGACTTATATAAAGGATTATCAATGAGGTTTGATCGTTGGTTTAAGTTAAAATGGGTTGAAATTGAAATAATAAGTTGTGGGTTAGATTAGGGTTTATATTGGATTCATTAGGGTTTTCTAGGCTTTGTAATTCTTGTATATTGTCAAAGTAATGATGGATAATGATGGATAATGGTTTGTAAAGATTGTATTAAAGATTACTAACAAGAATTGATAGGTGTTTCGGGTTTAAAATGGGCGAAAGGATTAAACGGTCCCAAAGTTCCAAAATATGGCACAATAGGGTTCTTCTTGATTCAATTTGCATATAGTTGAAGTAGAATGATGAAATGATGATTGTATATGATTAAGAATGTTGTAGATTAAGTTATTACAACTTAATTGAGTATTGGTTTAGGTTTATAATGGATAAAAACAAAGAAACGGGTCATGGTTTAGAAACTAGCTCGGTTTTAAGGTTTAGGGTTTTGAATTAGGGTCTTAAGAGTAAAAATGTGTATGAAAGTTTATGAATAGAACAGGGTTATACACATTGTATAATGAGTGAGTAGCTTGACCAAGTGATTGGTGAAGGAAATTAGAATAAAAACGAGGTAAAACGCATAATTTTCAGATTCCATGCTTAATGACTTGGTACATTGTGCTTTGAAAACATGTACTGACTTGGAGGGAGTTATATAATCAAATGCAATTTCTATTACTGTAATATGCTTTAAGCTGACATTCACTTTAGATATAATTCTTCCATGGAGTTTAGGGTTAGAGGCATAAATAACGGTTTAAAGCCCGTTTTGATATAACATTGTGAATGGTACATTATAGGAATAATGTACTTTGTAATAAGGATATGATGATATTGACTTGACATGTTATGATGTTTGCTTGACATATATGAAGACAGAATGGCCATAGATAGGTTGCGTGAGCTCGTCTACTTTAGTTATGTATGTTACATGATATACTGAGATATTGACAATGCAAGTAATGTAATAAAGCGAAAAATTTCCCCGTATAATTGTGATAATAGTAAAATAGGTTTTGCATTTGATGAAAATTCTTGGGTTGTTATAGTCTCCACCCCTTACAGAAATCTTGTCCCGAGATTTAATTAAAAGTTGTAGTGAATAGATGTAAGTACTGGGCATGACTTCAAGTTAGGCTAATCAAGGTTACAAGTTCACGTGTGTGATGCATTTATAATTATGTTACGTACCATAATTATAATTACCTCCTTTCACACGTCTACTTATTTTCCAATATCACACCTCTTGATGATAGAAAATAGAATTTCTCCAGATCCTGATAGAACCTGGGTGGATGGAATACGTTGCGCCACTCAGATCGTAAGAAATCGTTATTCATTAACCTTTAAAAGTCAACATCAAATAAGAATGCTATCACAAGTCTTTGTCAAAATTTTCATACCTAGTGGTATTGAAATCATTTGACTTTGCATAGATTCTTGAGGTTCTACCTTGTTATTACCTTTGCAGAATATAACAGAGATTTAAGTATACAAGACCAGAATGATTGATGTTTAAGGAAATGATTATGAATTTGTAAGAGAGATGCTATCACGTGAACACAGATTTTGAAATGAACAGATGAAGAAGGTAATGAAGGTAATAATGACAATGATTAAGGAATTGTTTGTACAAAACGGATTGAAAGAAACTTGTTTGTACATATGATTTATATACTTAATCCTATTTAATTTATAATTAGTCATTTACAAAAAGAGCGTTCCAACTCCTTGTAATCTGAGGATTTATAAATTCATAGTTCGAAGATTTAATAATACTTAATTCGAAATGATAGAAGTGACCTAATTTATTCAATAAGAATGATCATCAAATCGTCCTTAACCAAAGCATAAAAACACGATATGAGTAATGTTAGAGAAATGGATATAATCATGAATTGTTAGAAAAATATTGAGATGTTGATTGTACTTGACGCCCATAGGGCAAATAATTGTGGATGAAAATTTTTGATTGCAATAGAGTATAGGAGAATATTACAGAAGTTTGAACATGATAGAATTGACTAAACAATGTCGAGTTTTTGAAACTAACCAATAACAAAGTAACAGGATTATCACCTTATTATTTCATGGATAACTTTACATACGAACTTTACATATGAAAAAGAGTTGATACTTATGCTAAGTATCTTGTAGTAGGATAAAAGTAACAAATGACAAGGATTGTAGCTTGATGATTAGGGTTTTTAGATTGAAGAAGATTCTGATGAGAGTTGAATATCCTCGAGAGTTGTTTCTAGGGTAAAAATCCTACAGTGAACAAAAGCAACCTCATCTCTAAGTATGCTTTCCTGTGGCCCTGTTATTTGCTTTTGATCACTGATTCGCATAATGTCCTTTCTTTCCACAGGCATTACAAGTTACGGATACCATTTGTAGATTGTTTCTAGTGGTTTTGTTTCTGCAGTTCTTGGTCAGATGACCTACTCTGTTGCAAGTCTGGCACTTGACAGTACAAGGACCTATGTGATGTAGGGTGCATCTTTCACACAAAGGACGGTTTCCAGTATATCCGTTGGTGGCAGTATAAATCTTGAAGGTTTCTTGTCTTCTATTCTGCTGTCGGTGGTAATCATTGTTACGGTTGTTACCATGTAGTTTATTCTGAAAGTTGTTTGTTGGACGATGTTTTTCCTTAATTCTCATTTTCGTTTGCGATCATTGGTTTCTTGTACAGAATCACGCTTTATTATCTGATCCATTAACCTCTGGGATATGTTGATGGCTTCCTCCAAAGTTTGAGGCTTCGAGGCAGTAACGTTTCCTTCAATGCTTTGCGGTAGTCCCCCGATGAAAGCTTCCATAAGTTTCTCATAAATTTTGCACCAATGCTTTGGACATAAGATTGTTATTTCTTGGAATCCTTCTAATATAAAGTCTTGAGATCACTTCCATATCATTAGACCATAAAAATTCATCTTCCATTATCTTGAATCTCAGTTCGTAGGATATTACTTGTTTGCAAAAGCCATTTTAAACATCAGTCCAGGTGATATGATTGATTAGCTTGCTCTATTCCCATAGGCTAGGCATGTGCATTCCACCAGGACAAGGCATCATCAGTTAAAGTACCAGTAGCAAATGTCACTCTGTCTTCCTCGGCACACTTGCTACGAGAAAACACTGACTCAGTATGTTCAAACCAGCGAATGAGGTCAACAGCTCCTTCTGTGCCATTGAAGTAGAAAGGTTGACAGTTTATGAATTCTTTATAGTTTCCTCTTTTTGCTACAGGAATTTCTCTGGGTTCAGTGTTCCTATTGGAATTGTCGGAAGTTGCCATGGCAGCAGCTTGTGCTTTCAGAGCTGAGGAGATGCCATCATTAATCAGTTGCCGGATGGCATCCAAAGTTATGATTGGTGTTTCATTCAGTGTTGAACGTCCTTTTGGGGAGGCATTCTATCATCAAAAGATGATACGTAGTAAGAAATGAAATCATAAGTTTTGGGAAAAGTAATAAAGAAATGGATGCTTAAAATAGCATAAAGGAAATGCTTATTTTTGAAGTTTTTAAGAAACTAAGAGGTTATGATAAAGACGAAATAATGAACGAAAATGGTGGAAATGATGATGAAAGAGAGATAAGTTAGAAAAATAAGGTATGAAACGGGATTGCCTTTATAAATAACTTGCCTTTTATACAAACATAGTCAAAATAATTGACAAGACGTTTTTATTATTACCACACATCCCGTGGCTTAGGATAAAGATATAACAGTTTAAGAGTCTGATGATTTTTGAGCTGGTAGAACGACATCCTAAAGAATCTGTTCCTGATTTGTTTTGGTGACGAGCTTTGTATTTTCTCAATGATTCGTTCACGATTTTGGAAATTCTGTATGAGCAAAGCAATCTTATCCTTGTCCGCCCTAACCGCTTCTTTGAAGTTTGACAATCCGAATACGGATATCCTTAATTTCAGTCTTCAGTTCGTTACCATATAATACGTCCTTCTTCCATTCTCGTCAATGCGTGAAGATATAATTCATCTAATAATCAAGATATCTTCGACTTGTATTCACATGAAGTTTCAGATACAATCTTTATCTGATACATATTCCTATTTTTAAATACTTGAGAAAAGGGATGTAAAAGTATATAACTAAGGAAGACGGTGATACCAAATTACAAGTTTGATTCCGAGATGAATTAAATAACGTATTAAGGAATGAATATGGAGAATGATTCCTCTAGGTAGTAATAGTTCTTCAGGAATAAAGAAATATCGAGGATTAAATAGTAGTGATGGTGGTAATATCGGAGATAGAGTCAAAATAGCTGGTGGGGTAATAGGATCTGGTGATGAAATAGGGAATTTCTTAGCATAAAATGCTTGTACGTCCTTCAAATAAGTATTATTGTAGAAATATGAGATTACCGGTGGAATCATATTATCGTTAGGGTTTTCTGAAGAGTTAAAAGATCTGCTTCCCGCTGAAGCTGGAAAATAATCCGGTGAGACCGAAGTATAGTTAAGAATATTCATAGAGGAAAGAGTGTCCTAAATATCGGAAGTAGAGCGGTTGGGAGAAGACATCGTTCTGATAACAACCTAGTTTGTAAATAACATAAGTTATTTATGTAATAGTATAATAGATATGTATTTTTAAATACTTGTTCCGGAATGTAGTGGCACGGAGAACTTTGATGGCTGAAAAATGAAATGTGGTTATAGTTAAGATTTTGACCTTGTTCTCTATAACCATGGCGCTGATACCAATCTGTAACACCCCCATTTTTACAATATAGCAGCGGAAGATAATCTGGGGTATTACTTCATGGATACAACAATCATAATCATAGAAAACAACTTTAAAAGAGACGTTGTTGGAAAAATTTAGTTATCATTCATTATAATCAGAGTTTTTACAAAATGCAGGCCCCAAAATTTAAAACATCAAGTTTGAATGAGAACAGTTCAACCATCTTTGAGTCCATGCCACTCCGTGCCGCAACTTGCTTAATTACCTGAGATAAACATGCTAAAAAGTCAACACAAAGGTTGAGTGAAATTCATAGGTTTGATAAACAGTTTGAATACAAGTCATAGTGTAATAATTGTTTAAACACAATTATTATGTAAAATGATATTTGTTATTATACACCCGTTATTAGTAATAATTGCAATGAATACAATTATAATAGTAACAATGTCTTATCCCGTTATTGCCTTATTTGGTCTGTTTGGTCTTGTCTGGTCTAAGCTCATAGCACACAAACTGACTAGTGTCATGATATATCTCCCAAAATGATATAATATAAATATATATAGAATATATATATATATATATATATATATTTATATATATAAATAAATTATAAATATATATATATATATATATATATATAAATAGATAATACCCTCGTGATAAGGTGACCTTGCCATAGTACCTATGAAATTCAAAATGTGTGTTTTAGTTAACCTATCCGGCTTAAACACAAAAAGAATATTCGTCCAATCCCGATAGATCTATCCACAATATTTGCGTTCACCCAAAAGTGATTAATGGTCCATGATAATGAGGGACTTTTGGCATAAAGTAACTTAGACATTAGTGATAATGGTATATCAGATTAGAAAACACTAGTAAAGACACTAGAATATACAAGGATTAACGCATGTAAACATATTTGAGAAAGTAAACACAATGAAATAAAGATAAAAGAGTAATGAAAAAGAGAGATAGAACAAAGCATGTAACCCCACAGCGGTTAATAAAACTGAAATGAGATAAAGGCGAGGTTATTAATGTCACCTGATAGTTAGATTAGTAAATTATTCAGAAAATTAAAGCTGCGCGCGCGATTTATCACAATCTTAACCATGGAAAGTTGATAAAGCTAACAGAAAAAGACAGCCACGACACGCAACCTGAGAAAATAAGCGAGACTTATAAGAAGATTGTAACTCCGTAGAACTTTAGTTTAAGAGTTATGAGTTTGATTGAAGAGTTTGGAAAATTGTATCACAGTTCCGGAACTACAGCCATCATAATTCACAAGTCATTCATAAACATTTGAGGCGCTATGGGTACTTTAAATCGAAAACCCAACAACAAAATCAAACGTAATACCAAGATGAAATTCCTTAATAATAAGCCCCTAGTATATGTGATATGATATAAACGATTTTAAGCGTTTTGATTTAATAACGGAAATGTAAAGCACGCAAAGCGTTAAATAAAAGTTATGTCTGTGAATTTTTTGAATGTGTTTTTTATACTTTTCAAAATGTTACATTTTAGAGACCCTGGGTTTTGGAAAAAATTACAAGTAGGCCCTTGGAGCTCTGCACTTTACGACTTTGGTCCCTTCAACTATGGAAAGATATACCAAGTAAACCTTGGACTTTGAAAAGTGACATAATAGACCCCTATAGTTATAACTTTGATAAAATGACATATTCAGCCCTTCTAGTTATTAATTTCAGAAAGTTATGATATATACCCCTTGCATGGATTATAATTACAAAACATGTCCAAATTGCCATGCAAGCTTATTTTAACATTTCAATAGACATTTATAAGTTATAATAAACTAAAATATGAAGTTTTAACATAACACAAGTTTAATTTAACGATTCGTTAAGCTAGGAAGTAAAACGGGTCAAATTAGGGTTTCAAAACGTAAACGCGCGGGTTTTAAGTTCAAATTCCTTCATTAATCAATAAAGTGGTTATTTTAACATTAGTTAAGCATGCTAGGATATATTATAACAATATTTAATCATTATAAAAATTTATTTTTTTAAGAAAACGCAAAATTAGGGTTTCGGTGTAACGGTTTTGGATCAAAAAGGGAAAATGAGCATGAATTAAGTTATGAAACTTTAACAAGAGTATATTTAGGATCATATGAACATTATAAGGGTGTAGTAGCAGAAGTAGAACATTCAAAACCTGGGTTTGAGCTTCAAGGAGCAAAAATGGTGGAAATGGGTCGTTTCGGGTAGTATTTCTACTCGTACGCCTTGTATCTTTACTCTGGGGCTTCAATTCTTCAGAGCTTCGCTTCTTGAACTTTTTTATTGATCCTAGGACCATAAAGGAGCAAATGATTGCTGCCTATAAGGGTTATAGAGTAGGAGGTGTGGTGCGAGTTTGAATGAGTGCCCAAGACCCCTATTTATAGCATTTCCAATCCTTAGAGGCCAAGAAATCTTAGTGATCAGGTTAGGACACATGGAAGATAATGTGGAGAGTCTAGGGGCTATTTTGGAGAGGCTATGGTGCAAGGTGTAGGTTGATGGAGGTGGTTTTGGTTCTTTTGGTGTCCGTGGCTGATTGGAGAAAAAAAAGGCCATATGCCTTTAATTTCGACCAAGAGAAGGTTCAAGCAGGTGGGTGAGCTGCTAAAAGGTGTCCTAGAAAGGAGTTATGCAAGTATCCTTAGCAACATGGTTAGGGCTAAAATGGGTAAAAGAAGCCAAAAATGGGGTGCGGGTCTGTTTTATACTCGGCATGGTTTTCATAAGTTTTCAAGCTTTTATTTCATGTATAAATGATTAAGGATTGTTAATACATGTTCCTAAGGTTTGATATAGGAATTATTAACAGGGATTAGTAATTGGTTTGGGTTAAAACGGGTTTAGAATTGATGAAAGGGGTCACGATCCAACTAGTCTCGTTTAGGTTTCCTCGACTTTATTGCTATAATTCGAATATATTGATAGGGAAGGTGATGGAATACTGTATCATTGACTTATATAAAAGGATTAACAGTGAGGTTTGATCGATGTTTAAGTAAAATGGTTCAAAATTGAAAGAATAAGTTGTGGGTTAGATTAGGGTTTATATCGGATTCATTAGGGTTTTCTAGGCTTTTTAATTCTTGTATATTGTCAAAGTAATGATGGATAATGGTTTGTAAAGATTTTATTAAGGATTAAATAAAAAGAATTGAGTAGGTGGTTTTGGTTTTAAAAAGGGCGAAAACGAGTAACACGGGTCTAAAGTTCCCAATGTAGGGCACATTAGGGTTTCTTGGATTCAATTTGCATATAGGTTTTAAGTAAAGATGATGAAATGATGATTGTATAGTGAAATGAGAATATTGTAGATTAAGTTATTACAACTTAATTGAGTATTGGTTTAGGTTTATAATGGATAAAAATCAAGATAATGGTTTAGAAACTAGCTCGGTTTTAGGGTTTAGGGTTTTGAATTAGGGTTTTAAGAGTAAAAATATGTATGAAAGATTATGAGTAGAATAATTAGGGTTTACACATTGTATATTAAGTGTAGCAGCTTGTACACAAGTGATGGTGAAGAAATTAGAATGAAAACGGAGGTAAAACGACTATTTTAGATGTCATGCATTAATGACTTGTACATTGTGCTTTGAAAACTTGTACTTGACTTGAGGGAGTTTAATATTTCAAATAAAATGTGTTATTACCTTGTATATATGCTTTAGGTATGCTTGTACAGATCACTTTAGATATTAAATCTTCATGGAGTTGGGGTTTCATAGGCATACGATAACGGTTTTAAAGCCCGTTTTGATAAAACGTTTGCGAATGGTACATTATAGGAAAAAATGTACTTGTAATAAGGATATGATATATTGACTAGACATGTTTAAGAATGTTGCTTGACATATATAAGACATGAATGGGTCATCAGAAGGGTTGCGAGAGACTCGCTACTATGAGTTAATGTAAGTTACATGACATACTGAGATATTGACAATGCAAGTAATATAATAAAGCGAAAAATTTCCCCGTATAATTGTGATAATAGTAAAATAGGTTTTGCATTTGATGAAAATTCTTGGGTTGTTATAATAGATGCTGATGTGAATAGTAAAATAGGTTTTCGGACACTTTTGAGATATTTTGAGCTTTTAAAACACTAGCGAAACATATAGTAACACATACCTATTGATTAGTATCATTTAAAGACGTCGTTAACATATTTTAGAAAAAGCGAGAAAGTTACTAAAAATAGTAAGTTTGGTAAAAATTTAGCGAAACAGACATAGAAGTTAAGCGATTAAGGCTAGTTAGTGCGTTTTGAAAATATGGAAACTTAATAAATATAGGGGACGGTATTAACGTTTTGAAACTAAAAACTCTCCTAAAATAGAAACTTTCTAAAAATAGTAATTTTTGGTTAAACGCGGAAACTTAACGAAAAACTATATGATTTTATTTCGTTATGATTTGATAATCAATCTAAAGCAAACACACATGGATGTCTTTTGGTGTTGAACATATTGTGCAATTCTTGGCATACTTTCCGTGTTTCTGAGACGCGTTATTATTCTAGGTCGCGGCTAGATTTCTATATCATCTTTTACTTGCGTGATTATCATTTGCTCATTTTTGCTAAGGTGAGTTCATAGCCCCATGTTTTACTACTTTTACTTTACTATTTTGGGGTGAGAAACATTGCTTGTTTTCAAACTATGGACACAGTTACTTTACGTTTCTTTTTCCTGATTACGTGTTGCCTAAGTTGCGAATAGACCACTAATGCCCAAATTATCATGAAGCGTCAATTGCTTAACCGACCGTACTGGTTAAGTAAGCGCGCATGTTGTAAATAGATCTATTGGGAGTAATTATCCCTATCCGGGTAAGTAGCGCTTACTAGTTTTGGAGGTCCGAACAAACGGATTTATACCATGTCGGAATGTCAATAGGTGATCCTGGTCAGATACCTTTAGGGAGAGGAATACTATTTGGCATATAAAATATTTCCTTTTAAATTAAACTTCGGTGTCATGAGCTTAGTACAAACATAAATGCTTTTTATGTGAAGTTGTATCTCATATAATTGTCACGTGCGTACTGTGAACTTGTGGTCCACCTTTAATATTAAATTTAAACCTATGAATTCACTCAACTTTATGTTGACCGTTTTAGCATGTTTTTCTCAGGTGCTTAGCTATGGATGTCTTTGCTTGCTTTATGCTGTTGCCTTGCATTGGACCAATTTTCAAGAATTATTATTATTATCTATGTTAACATCACTGTCAAACTTTAAAACCTTTTATTCGCTTCTGCATATTATCGTTGGGCCTATGTAAAACTTTAACTATTTTAATTAAAGCAATGATGTTGGATTTTAAACATACCCTTAGAGGTCGTTCTTTGTATCTTGTGTGATGTGTATTATGACGTCACGCCCCCGGACACGTGTTTCCGACTAGGCCTTGTTTGGGGGTGTGACAGATTGGTATCCAGAGCCAAGGTTATAGAGAACCAGGTAGTATATCTAGGTCTGGGCTATAACCAGTATGTGATCCTATGTGCTTTTACCTGCTTACATATATATCATATAATAATAGCGTTTAATATATATATATATATATATATATATATATATATATATATATATATATATATATATATATATATATAAGTACTGATTATATATATCATATTGCCATAATTACTTTATTCACCATTTTGCCATATCATATTTTTGCATCATGCTTATCTTCTTGACTTTGCTTGCACGTTGCATGGTTTCATATAAAGAGATTTATATAAACTTGTGCTTGTGCAGGTCATGGCTGCTCCTATTATTTCTATTTCGTCTGATTCGTCTGAGGAGAGCGTGGGCTCTCATGCCCCACGAGTGATTCTCTTTGGTGCTATTCCTGCTATTATCCCTGTTATCCTTGAGGTTCCTATTGTTCCAGCTGATCCCTTAGTTGCACCGGAGGTGGGGACAGTTCCAGTCGTCTCACCTATCGAGGTACTTGATTTAGTGGATTATTCATCTTCTTTTGATTCTGATCCATCGGAGGATTCTTTACCTCCCGTACCAGATTTGCCATTGGTTTCACCCTTTTTGTGTTCTGATAACTCGGAGGCGGACGGTGAGTCCGAGCCTGCTGAGCAAAGACCTGTATCGCCATCTCATGATACTCTTTCACCATTATCAAAGTTTCGCCTTGCCCCTATTGTTGCCCCACCCAGGATTCGTCGACGTTCAACGACTCTTATCTGACCCGGTAAGACTATCCCTTTCGGCCGACCTCACCGCACCCATTCTAACGGGCCGCGTAAGTTGTTGACTGCGAGGAAGAGAGTTAGACCCATTGCTGCTCGTAGACTTGCATGGAGACGTGTATCTCATCATTCATTAGATTGTCATTCTTCACTAGACTCGTCTTCTTCTAGTTCACCTTCAGATCATTCTTTATCTAGACATACACCACCAGACACCACCGATGCTGATACATCTACACCACCAAGATTTATTCATCGATCATTTACTAGGACTCCACGACGTAATGAGGCATTTAGACATTGGAGGTCTGCGCCATTGTCTACTCCTTACCCACCGACTACATCAGAGTCATCCTTAGGTTCATCTTCTGAGAGGTCATTGGATTCATCTTTACCTTCTTCTAGACCATCTCGTAAGAGATGTAGGTCTCCTACTGCTTCGGTACCCTCACCTACTCATGTTTCGTGGTCGATAGCCCCTACTCCTGCTAATATTTTACCACCTCGCAAGAGGTTTAGAGATTCATACTCATCCGAGGATAGCGAAGAGGAGCATATGGAGGTGGATACTGCTGATGCAGAGGCTGTTGCAGATATAGGTATTAGTGATGGAGTTGTAGCTCACACTGAGTATGGTGTAGGTATGAGAGTTGAGATTGCTGCTAGTGATATTAGGGAGGATGATGAGGAGTTTGAGGCAGAGGCTAGTGCGGTAGACACAAGAGAGATCACTGTAGATCCATTGGCTATTGGTGATAGTTTTGAGTCTTCTAGAGGAGGTATTCCTGATCTTGAGGATACCATTTATGATATATTTCACTACATGTCAGAGGTTCGTATTGATAGGATTACTGAGATTGAGACTACTCAGAGACGGTTGGAGACTAGTCAGTTGGTAGCTAGTGGAGAGAGAGCTAGTTTGGTTGAGAGGATTGGGAGTTTAAGACTGGAGTACCTAAAGGTTCGAGCCATGTTCGAGCCTTAGGAGTTTAAGACTGCAAGGCCATACATATACCTCTCAATCTTCTTACCTTCCAGGGTTACTAAGTGAGGAACTAACCTAGCCAACTCATGAAACCTATCGGTATACGCAACATGGCCAGTCCCGACCATGGCGTGATTCCACAACTCAGTTTCCAACTTTTGCATCTCATTACTCGGGCAAAATTCCTCTTTAGTCAAAGTCTTAAAGTCTTCCCATGACATACCTACAACGGCCTCTCGACCCTATGTGCGAATCTCAGAATTCCACCACGTGAGAGACTTACCAACAAATCAACCAGTAGTGTACTTCACTCTTTGACTACCCCTACACCCACTCATATCATGAACTGACTCCATCTTCTCAATCTAACGGGTATACACTATAGCACCTCCTTTCCCATCATACTCCTTAGGGTTACAAGCTAAGAACTCTTTATAGGTACAACCCTTACTAACATCACCCCAGATGTTGTCATTGACGGCATCGCCGTTCTGATTCCTACCATTCCCTTGACCTCTACCTTGGTTGCCTACTTGGGCTACAATAGTGGGGAGTAAATTTTGCAACTGATGTGCAATGATGGTGGAGAAGTCGGGGACTCTGTTAACATCATCATTTACCTTACTACCCTGATCACCTACTTGGCCACCCTGACCATCAATCCTACCATTACCCTGATCACCTGAACGAACCCTAGTCCTACCACCACCACTACTAGCTCGTCCACCAGCTCCCCCTCCTCGTGATGCGGCAACAGGCCAGTTAGCACTTTGGGTCGTCATCGTAGGCGGCATTATCTACACGAGGAAGAACATGGGCAACGTTAGGTAGGTGGGACGGTCAACACGCATAGGATAGCCTAATATACTATATCACACAATTTGCGATCCTAGGGTGTCAACACCGATTTGTGTGGACGATAATACTAAATATGCGTGAGTCGTGATACGTTCATAATTACGTTGGCCCAAGATGGTCCCCGAGGAGGAGGATCGGGTTGAGAAATTCATTGGAGGACTCCCCGATAACATCCAAGGGAATGTAATTGCCGCTGAACCTACAAGACTGCAAGATGCTGTTCGAATTGCTAACAACTTAATGGACCAAAAGTTGAAGGGATATGCTGTGAAAAATGCTGAGAACAAAAGGAGATTGGAGGTCAATCAGAGAGACAACCATGGACAGCAGCCACCATTCAAAAGGCCAAATGTTGGAGGTCAGAATGAAGGAGTTGTCAGGTTGATAAGGTGGTTTGAGAAGATGGAAACAATTTTCCATATCAGCAATTGTCCAAAGAAATACCAAGTCAAGTATGCTACTTGCACACTGTTAAACAGTGCACTAACTTGGTGGAACTCACATAAGAGGACTATTGGGACTGAGGCTGTATTCTCCATGTCATGGAGAGAGCTCATAAAGTTAATGGCTGAAGTGTACTGCCCAAGAAATGAGATTCAAAAGATGGAATCTGAGCTATAGAATTTAACCGTGAAGAACAATGATTTGGCTGCTTATACTTAGAGATTTCAAGAGTTGAATATGATGTGCACCAAGATGGTACCCGATGAGGAGGATCGGGTTGAGAAATTCATTAGAGGACTCCCCGATAACATCCAAAGGAATGTAATTGCCGCTGAACCTACAAGACTGTAAGATGCTGTTCGAATTGCTAACAACTTAATGGACCAAAAGTTGAAGGGATATGCTGTGAAAAATGTTGAAAACAAAAGAAGATTTGAGGTCAATCAGAGAGACAACCGTAGATAGCAGCCACCATTCAAAAGGCCAAATGTTAGAGGTCAGAATGTGGCGAGAGCCTTTACGGCTGGCAATAATGAAAAGAAACTATATAATGGACCATTGCCTCTCTGTAACAAGTGTAAGCTTCACCTTGAAGGGCCTTGCACTATGAGATGTGGGAAGTGTAACAAGGTTAGGAATTTGACCTAAGATTGTAAGGTCACAAATCCCGCTACTTCTACTCAGAGGGGTCAAGTAGTGAATCAGAGAGTTTTAACCTGTTTTTAGTATGGAAGGCAAGGACACTTCAGGAGTGATTGCCCAAAGCTGAAAGATTAAAACCGTGGAAACAAAGCTAGGAACAAGAATGGTGTTGGTGAAGCAAGAGGAAAAGCTTATGTGTTGGGTGGAGGAGAGGCTAACCCCAATTCCAATGTCATCAAGGGTACGTTTCTTCTCAATAACCATTATGCTTCTATGATTTTTGATTCGAGCGCCGATAGAAGTTTTGTGTCAACTACTTTTAGTACTTTGCTTGATATAACCCCTAATACTTTAGATGTTAGCTATTCTGTCGAATTAGCTGACGGGAGAATATTTGAAACTAATACCGTACTTAGAGGCTGTACGTTAGGATTGTTAGGTCACCCATTCAATATTGACCTAATGCTAGTAGAACTTGGTAGTTTTGACGTCATCATCGGCATGGATTGGTTAGCGAACCATCAAGCGGTAATCGTTTGTGATGAAAATATCGTGCAAATTCCCTATGGAGATGAAGTTTTGATAGTTCAAGGTGATAAAGACGGCAAAGGAGAAAAGTCAAAGTTGAGCATTATATCGTGCACTAAAACTCAGAAATATATTAAGAGAGGTTGCCTAATTTTTCTCGCACAAGTGACGAAGAAGGAAATCGAGGACAAGTCGAAGGAGAAGCGACTTGAGGATGTGCTAACTGTACAGGACTATCTAGAGGTATTCCCAAAGGATTTTCCCGAATTACCACCATCACGAAAAGTTGAATTTCAAATCGACTTGGTCCCTGGTGCTGCACTTGTGGCACACGCCCCGTATAGATTAGCACCGTCGCAACTGCAAGAACTGTCTACTCAACTACAAGAACTTTCTGACAAGGGATTTATAAGACCGAGTTCCTCACCCTGGGGAGCCCCAGTCTTGTTTGTCAAAAAGAATGATTGATCTTTTCAGATGTGTATCGATTATCGTGAATTGAATAATCTGACTATAAAGAATCGATATCCAATTCTGAGAATTGAAGATTTGTTTGATCAGTTTCAAGGGTCAAGAGTCTATTCTAGGATCGACTTAAGATCTGGTTATCATCAAATCAGAGTTCGAGAGGAAGAAATTCCAAAGACAGTGTTTAGGACACGTTATGGTCACTATGAGTTTCAAGTGATGCCGTTTGGACTGACCAACGCACCGACGGTATTCATGGATCTGATGAATCAGGTTTGCAAACCGTACTTAGATAAATTGGTGATCATTTTTTATTGATGGCATCTTGATCTACTCCAAGAGCGAAGAAGACCATGTGGAACACCTTAAGTCAATTTTAGATTTGCTTAAGGAGGAAAAATTGTACGCCAAGTTTTCAAAGTGTGAATTTTGGCTGTCGAAGGTATAATTTCTTGGTCACGTGATTGATAGTGAAGGCATTCACGTGGACCCAACTAAGATTAAGTCAATCAAGGATTGGGCATCGCCCAAGACTTCGATAGAGATTCGTTAATTTCTAGGCCTTGTTGGCTATTACCGAGGATTTATTAAAGGTTTCTTAAAAATTGCCAATCCTATGATGAAGCTGACCCAAAATAACATAAAGTTTGATTGGAGTGAAAAGGCAGAAGCTGCATTTTAACTGTTGAAGCAGAAGTTGTGTAGTGCACCGATTTTGGCTTACCCGAAGGTAGTGAAAACTTTGTGGTTTACTGTGATGCTTCTCGTAAAGGATTGGGCGCAGTTGTGATGCAAAGGGAGAAGGTCATAGCCTACGCATCACGCCACCTTAAGATTCATTAGAAGAATTACACTACACATGACTTAGAGCTTGGAGCTGTAGTGTTTGCTCTCAAAATGTAGAGACATTATTTGTACGACATGAAATGCGTTGTGTTTACTAATCATAAGAGTTTGCAACATATTCTAAATCAGAAAGAGTTGAACATGAGACAACGTAGATGGTTAGAGCTGTTGAGCGACTATGACTGCGAGATTCATTATCATCCAGGAAAAGCAAACGTGTTGGCGGATGCCTTGAGCTAAAAGGAACAAAATAAGCCACTACGAGTTCGAGCTTTAGTTTTAACGATTGGTCTGAACCTCCCTGTGTAGATCTTAGAAGCTTAGGTTGAGGCGAGAAAGGAGGAGAATTGTGGAAGCTTGAGCAACGTGCTGATGGAACATTATGCTTGAATAGGAGAAGTTGGATACCCTATTTTAGTGACTTAAGAGAGTTGATTATGCACGAGTCGCATAAGTTACAATATTCAGTACATCCTGGATCGAACAAGATGTACCAAGATTTAAAGAAGCTGTATTGGTGGCCGAATATGAAGGCTAAGATTGGCACCTACGTCAGTAAATGTTTGACCTGTGCCAAAGTCAAGGCCGAATACCAAAAACCATCCGGTTTGTTGGTTCAACCTGTGATCCCAGTATGGAAGTGGGAAAACATTACTATGGATTTCGTTACTAAGTTACCAAAGACGACGTCTGGTCAAGATACAATTTGGGTAATTGTAGACCGACTCACAAAGTCTGCTCATTTCCTACCAATGAAGGAAACCGACTCAATGGAGAAGTTGACGAGACAATACTTGAAGGAAGTAGTCTCGAGGCATGGAGTGCCGGTTTCGATTATTTCTGATCGAGACAGTAAGTTTACATCTCATTTCTGGAAATCACTGAACGAAGCCCTAGGTACTCAATTGGATATGAGTACGGCTTATCACCCGCAGACGGATGGTCAGAGTGAGAGAACCATCCAAACCTTGGAAGACATGTTGCGTGCTTGTGTGATTGATTTTGGGAAAGGTTGGGATAGACACCTACCTTTGGTGGAATTTTCTTACAACAACAGCTATCACACTAGTATCAAAGCTGCACCGTTTGAAGCTCTCTACGGCCGAAAATGTCGATCGCCTATTTGTTGGGCTGAGGTTGGAGACGCTCAGCTCACTGGTCCGGAAATTGTTCATGAAACAACTGAGAAGATCATTCAGATCAAGAAGCGTATTCAAGCTGCACGAGATAGACAGAAGAGCTACGCCGATAGGAGACGTAAGCCATTGGAATTTGAGGTTGGAGATAAGGTCATGCTAAAAGTGTCACCATGGAAAGGGGTGATACGTTTCGGCAAACGGGGGAAGCTGAACCCTCGCTATATTGGACCTTTCAAGATTCTTGATAAAGTAGGAACGCTTGCTTATCGACTTGAACTTCCAGAGCAATTAAGCCGAGTTCATAGTACTTTCCATGTTTCCAATTTGAAGAAGTGTTTCGTAGACGAACCACTAGCTATTCCGTTGGATGAGATCCAGATTGATGACAAGCTTAATTTCATTGAAGAGCCAGTTGAAATTATGGATCGAGAAGTTAAACGGCTAAAGCAGAGCCGCATTCCAATCGTGAAGATCCGTTAGAATTCAAGACGAGGGCCCGAGTTTACTTGGGAGCGTGAAGACCAAATGAAGAAAAAGTACCCTCATCTTTTTGTTAGCCCTCCGTCCACGTCTTAAGCTTTGAGGACAAAGCTTCTTTAACGGGAGAAGAATGTCACACCCCGAAAATTTCAGGTCAATATTTATAAACTTTTTCGATCATTATCTTTGACTTTTATACGTTACGTTTGAATCTGGCAGTTTACCGGGAAGTTAACCCACGTAAATCTGAAAAACGTCATCGTACGCATTCCGACTTTGGATTTTGATTAGTTTAGATATTATATGAGTTATTTTATCTTTTCTAAGTGTTTCGTAGTTTACAATCACTCCCGTTATTTATTTTTACGCTTTAACGTTTAAATTGCGTTTTTCGCGTTTTTGACCGAACGAAACCCTGGAAACCCAAAATATTTTCGTATAATCCAAGCATACTAGGTTCATTTCTAAGAACATCTAAAGTGGTTTAAAGTATTGGTTCTTTGATGCAAGGGTTTTTCTTCAAGATCTAAGTTAGGGTTTTAAGATTTGTTGTTGGGTTTTACAGATCTATTATGTTGGGGTATAGATCTTGTTATTTCTCTACTTGTTCTTCATTCTTGTAAGTGTCATAAATCTTTTCTTGTGGTTTACTTATGTTCTTTCATATATGTTTAAGATCCATACATCCATATGTTGTGTTTAAATTTTATAAGACTATAAAACAAGATTTCATAAATAATGATGCTACTTTGTTTCACTAGTTCAATATTATGTTCTTGGTGAGATGAGAGTTGAATGAGATTTGCAACAACATAAATGAAGGGATTAGGTTAGTCTTAGGTGTGGTTTTGTTGTGGATTAGTTGTGAATGGAGATTAGGCTAGATTATGCACTATTGTGAAGTTTGGGTGGATTTTGGTTGCGTTTTTGACAAAAAATGCTTGCTGATCCAAAATTGTTTTGGGGTTTTGGTCGACCTAAAAATGTTTTCATTTGGCGTAAAAGTTGTTTTTGGAGAGCTCGTTTCGAATAGATAGTTTTTCATATATCGCACATTAAAATTAGACCTAAAATGGCCAAGTTATGGCCAAATGAAACTTGAAACATTTTTCGACAAAACCGAATGAATAGTTGCTGATGTGAATAGTAAAATGGGTTTTCGAACACTTTCGGACATTTTTGGACTTTCTAAACACTAGTGAATCATATAGTAACGCATACCTATTGATTAGTATCGCTTAAAGACGTCGTTAACATATTTTAGGAAAAACGATAAAGTTACTAAAAGAAGTAAGTTTGGTAAAAATTTAGCGGAACGGACTTAGAAGTTAAGTGATTAAGGTTAGTTAGTGCGTTTTGAAAATATGAAAACTTAATAAATATAGGGGACGGTATTAACGTCTTGAAACTAAAAACTTTCCTAAAATAGAAACTTACTAAAAATAGTAATTTTTGGTTTAACGCCAAAACTTAAATATGATTTTATTTCGTCATGATTTGATAATCAAAACAAAGCAAACACACATGGATGTCTTTTGGTGATGAACATATTGTGCAATTCTTGGCATACTTTCCGTGTTTCTGAGACGCGTTATTATTCTAGGTCACGGCTAGATTTCTATATCATCTTTTACTTGCGTGATTATCATTTGCTCATCTTGCTAAGGTGAGTTTATAGCCCCACGTTTTACTACTTTTACTTTACTATTTTGAGGTGAGAAACATTGCTTGTTTTTAAACTATAGACACAGTTACTTTACGTTTCCTTTTCCAGATTACATGTTGCCTAAGTAGCGAATAGACCACTAATGCCCGAACTATCATGAACCGTCAATTGATTAGCCGATGGACGGGTTAAGTAAGCGCGAATGTTGTAAATAGATCTATTAGGACTAATTATCCCTATCCGGGTGAGTAGCGCTCACTGCCCACGGGGATCCCGATAAACGGATATATACCATGTCGGATTTCAGTAGGTGATCTTGGTCAGATACCTTTAGGGCAAAGTAATTATATTTGGAATATAAAATGCTTGCTTTTAAATTGAGCTTCGGTGTCATGAGATTAGCGCAACAGTAAATTCTCTCTTTATGTGAAGTTGTATCTCATATAACTGTCACGTGCGTACTGTAAACTTGTTGTTCACTCTTATATTAAATTCAAACCTATGAATTCACCAACTTTATGTTGACCATTTTAGCATGTTTTTCTTAGGTGCTTAGCTATGGATGTCTTTGCTTACTTTATGGTGTTGCCATACCTTGGGCCGATTTTCAAGACTTATTAATATCTACGTTAACATCATTGTCAAACTTTAAAACCCTTTATTCTCTTCTGCATATTATCTTTTGGCTTATGTAAAACCTTAACTATTTTAAATTAATGCAATGATGTTGGATTTTCAAATGAACCCTTAGAGGTCGTTCTTTTAATCTTGTGTGATGTATATTATGACGTCATGCCCTCGGACACGTGTTTCCGTCCAGGCCCCTTTTGGGGGTGCGACATAGTTCCAACTCTAGACTATAAAAAAGAAACAAAAGGTCATTCATTTTTATCTTAAATGTAAACGAACCTGATGGAGACGATACTAATAACTACAAATGAGGGAATGCGCCAACTGCAAGTTCTAGCTCATGTGGTTCTAAGGTTGATTTAGTTGGTGGAGCAGGTACATCACCTTGGAAAACAAGAACAATTAGAGGTGCTCATCAACGAAGCATATATGCAAGGCTAAGTGTCTATATGACGAACACCTGCTTCCATTATTTCTTTTCCAATCTAATGAGTGTGTTCTTTTTATCAAACAACGATGATTAAATTAGTATTCTTTTTTTTTAATTTACAGAAAAGTAGAGGATCTCTTTATTTTGTTTAGGATTGTCATTGGGTGGTTGTGAATTCCAAAGTCGAAGGATGCACTCAGCGGGTTAAACCAAAGCTTGCTCTTATTCAAGTGGAGCTGCCCACTGTAGCCTTTTCTCTTGGTTGGGTGCGCACCAATTCTTCTTACACGGTTAAGGTTTTTTTGGGCTTTATGGCATGTTTACCACTAATTGAGTCGATTTGGATTGTTATGAGCATCAAATGCTTAAAACGGGTAGAAATTTGTCATAAGTGAATTCACATATGTACATTCACCTCATCAACTTATTGAAAGAAGTAAAAAATTTCTAATCTTTTAATCTTGAAATTATTATAGCTTATGTAACTAAATAGAAAAGGAAGTATTTTGTAAGTCAAGGAAAACTATATTTGGTAGTGTATAAAAGTACAACACTTTTTGACTCGTTAGGCATCTCTATGACTTTTTTTCTTCCATGTGCACATAATTTATGATTTGTACATTCACCTCATTAACTTATTGAAAGAGTCAACGCAAACTATGGTTGGTCGTATATAAACATACAACACTTTTTGACCTGTTACGCATCTCTATGACTTTTTTCTTCCATGTGCACATAATTTATGATTTTCTTAGCAAAAATGATGTTCGCTTCACTTGATCTGCTTCTAACAGTGGTAGGTGCTTCTTAGGCGGCGTAGCTTAAGGTTGAAACCAAGCCTTTTGGTGCGCTTTAACAATGGTACATTAATCAAACTCACTTCTATAGTATGTTATGAGTAGTATTTTATTGATATACAACTATAGCATATAAGCATATAACATAATAAGATTAGGTTGTTATGCTTTCAATATATATAGTCAGAGAACTAAACCTATTGACTCAACATGCTACTGATACAATGTGAAGTTTACAGTTGTTTTTTGGACCCTTTTAATCTCCCATGTTAGTTTTGTTTTAAAATTTTCGTCACTATTAATGCTATTGTCAACCTTATCATTCTTTGAGTAAACTGTTTTAAAAATGAACCCCTTAAGTGTTGCAGCCGTCTTTAGATGCGATCAATGAACAACTTTGAAAAACATTTAGCGTAAACTGATTTAGACCCAAGTATGTTTTTCTATATGCCATCAAAATATGTTGACAAAGTCAATTCAGAGCTCCACTAATGTCCTTTGTGTACTATTATTGAATATACAATGCTCATACATTGTAGACTTGCACGAATTGTAATTCCTCCAAGTACATCAGGCACTCTAAATAGCAAATTTACATGACCTTAGACTACTTTATCTCACTACCACCATGTGGCCATTAGATAGTGAATTTGCATGACTGTACACTTAGTCAGCCGAAGTTAAGCTATGAGATGTTCAAGTGACAATTAGTGGTGTTTTCACTACTGTCATTTTTTCTAGAACTGAGAAAGTAGGTGTGTCTAATAAGAGGATCAAAACGGGTAGGTTTTTTTCACATGCACAACAAAATGGCTTAAGTTTAATGCAATAAATATGATATAAAATGCAGGTCCCGCTTAGAAAAGAGAGGAATTCTATTCTTCTTTGTGTTCCAGACACCCCCTTAGAGTTAGCAACATCATCTTTGAGTCCCAAACACCCACTTACTGATTACAATCTTACTTGAAAACTCAATAATCAGATAGTCAAGTTCATATGTGAATGTGTTGATGCAAAGATCCACTAGGAAGGATAATCGCTGCCCTTCAAAGGGTTCTTGATGCTCAGCAAGCCTGTCAAGAAGACAACATACGTTAGCCTCGCCCCAGGTTTTATCCCAGGACCAAGCTTCGGTGTGAGAGTATGTGTTTTGTGTTGTGATAACCATTAGGCAGAGTATAGGTGTAATAAATGTGATATGTATTGAATATGCTTGGGGTATTTATACTACCCCAAGTACTGTAGAATACTTACTGTTCCTGACATCTAGGGAATGGCTTGCCGAACTACTGTATGCTTTTGTCAGACGGCGCCTCCACGTGATAGACAGGATCCCCCAAATCTCGGGTTACTCTATATGCGTGCGGTCCTTGCTAAGGACCGCTGGTTAATAGGGAATACCTGGGTAATAGGGTGCATTGGCTTTTCCCGAGGTTTCCTCATTCTTATCCTACTTAGTACTCATTAAGCCCCGGTGGGTATTTAGCGTTAGTTGAATGTGGATCGGCGAGTAGGACCTAGCGGCCTAAACCCAGCGGTCACATACATGAACATGTCCCCTCAGTATTGTATCAACAAAGTGTTGGTACAATGCTTGGTTTTCCCAAAGATGCTTTGCTTTTGTTTTGTTTGCTTCCTTTTTTTAGGTCTTCCGCCCTTGCTACAAATTAATGTACTACCGGACAAATGCCATATTTTACTGAAGGTTAAAAACTTAGCTGGACCGCACCTTGTTGTGTGAGATTATGCCACCTGTACGGTTGCTCTCGTTGTGTGGCTGTGATCGTTCCATGTCAGCTTCTAACAGGGCACGGTGTTCCATATCCCTCCCTTTATCTCTATAAATAGCCTGCCTCGCTTCATTTTTACTATTACTTCTTCCTTTTACTGCTTTTCTCCGCTCATCTTTTGCTCTTATTTGTTTTCATCAGGTGTGTTTTCTTGCCCGTCTCCTTTTCCCTTTTTCTTTTATTTGGTTACCTTCCCTTCGAATCCTTTACTATGTCGTTAGAGGACTCTGACGATCTAAACATACCGGATGCTGCACCGGTTAACCCTGTCTTAGAAGCCATTGCCTTTCCTAAGTTTGACATGCATATGTACAGATCCTCTCTGAATGAAAGTCATGTTAGGTATTTAGTCAAATTATATGGCATTCCAGAGGAACTTCATCCGCGGGTCATTTCGGAAGGTATGACCATGAATGTTCTGCCACCTGGTGCCATTGGTCTTTATGCGTACCACTTCCAACAAGGGGGTCTATGAGTTCCCTTTTCCTCTTTCTTCCTGAAGGTTATAGAACATTTTTGTGTACATATTTCTCAGCTTCTACTGTTGGGTGTCAATCGTGTTACTTTTTTTGAAATGTATTTCCGTTCCTTAGATATTACTCCTACCGTTTCTCTCTTTTAAGTTTTCTACAAGCTATGCAAACAAGGCAACTGGTTCTCTTTCTAGAACAGGGCCGGGAAGAATTGTAAGCCCTGTTTGAAAGATGCTCCTACTAGTTTGAAGAAATGGAAAGATAAGTTTTTCCTTGTTGACCGGAGGGCTGCTCCTATTGCTATGGCTTGGCGACATCATGATTCCAGTGTCGCGGATCCTTTTCCCAAGCCTAGTGAGTATAATGCGTCGGACGTTCCTAAGTTGTGAGAGGTTGTCATTTCTCTTTGCCGGCCACCTCTTAGCATTTTGTACGTTGCGGGTCTTTCCAACATTTGGAAGCACGTCAGTCGTGCTTTTTACATAAAGGATTCGGAGGGGAAGGGTAATATTCTTGTTTCGTCGGGTGTCTGTTCTTTTGCTAAGTTTCCAATTTACTCATTGTGAGTTGGTTTTTTTTGTACTTATCACAATGGCTGAGTTCTTGCGTCTCCCTAACTTCAAAGGCTATAAGGTTGCTACCGGGACCCTGCTTCCACCCGGTGCCGCCAGGGTGACCCACCTACCCCCCCCTACAATGCGGTTGGAGGACATCCCGCCTAAGACTGGCGACATGATAGTGGCTGAGATGCCATGTAGGAAGGTTGTCGATGATAAAGAAAGGAAAAAGAGGAAGGCTGAGGAGAAGGCTGCCACCAAGGCACCTGCTGACGATATTCAGGTTAAGGAGGCTGTTGCCAAGGCCGCCGAGAGAGAAGGCCCACGTAAGAAAAGGCGGGTACGTGTTGGGGCCCAGGCGCCTCCCGATTCAGAGCATGTGTCTTCTCTTACCCCTTTGAATCAAGCTAAACTGCTAGAAGCTTTGGCTAACGAGGAGCATGTTTCCCTTCCTTTTTTGGTTGGCCAGATGGGTACTTTGCGGGACCAAACAGATGAGCATGCCATCTCTCCCCGTGTTGTTTATACTAGTAAACTGATTGTTGAAGAGGGGGAAAAAGGTGATGCTGATGCCTCACCTGCCCTCGAAGGTCATGGCGACAATGAGGATGGTTTGTCTGGTCCACAGATTCGCCCTAGCTCTATTCGTCCCTCTGGTATGGTCTTGCGTTTGCTTTACACTGTCATTGTTATGTACTTTTGTGTTATTAATTGTTATGACTTTCCGCAGGTTGCCATCATGATATCCTGGAAGAGCCTGCTCTGGAGAAGTTTGTGCCGGATACGGAAGCTAGTGAGTTTTTCTGCCTCCCTTGCCTTTCTACTCATTAGCCCCGTTGCTTATTGGTTTTCCCCCTTTTTTTTTACAGGTTATTCTGTCGGGCCTTTTGGCAATCATCATTTCACCCCCCAGTGGGGGCTTACGGACTCGAGTCGTATGGACAACTAGCGTGAGTGTCGAGACATGATGGCAAATCTCTTCACTCCTGCTGATGAAGAGTTTTTTAATGAGGGTGTCCGGGATGAGTCTGCCATCCGGCGGTCCTAGAAGATGTTGTGTCAATTTGCCCAACAGCAAGCTAATGTTTTGCTTCACTTTAAAGCTTTAAAGGAGTAGCATGCCGACCTTGTTTATGCCCATGAGTCTTGTGCAGATGTGAAGGTCCGTTTCAAGGAGTGCCGGAAGGAGTTAGCTACGGTTCGATCGGCTTATGATGAGAAAGTTACTGCTTATGATCAGCTCTCTAAGAATTACGATGGGGCTCTGACCCGAGAGAAAAGTTTGCAAGATAGGTTGGAGGAGTTGGAAGAAGAAAAGAAGGAGGCTGATAATTTGAATTCTTCTCAGGCTGACCGGATTAGACAACTCGAGGAGGCTTTGAAACAGGCTGAAGCCGATGCTGGGCAACTAAGATCTGAGAAAGTGCATTATGCTGTTGAGGCCGGGAAGGGGGAAATAGTGAGGCAAAAGATTGTTAACCAGTATCTTCCCACCTTTGTGCGTCGGTTGCACCAGAGCGCTGAGTACAAGAGGTCATTGGGACAAGTATTCTCCCTAGCCGTTGGGAAAGGTTTTATTGAGGGCGTCTCCATCGGTCGCAAAGAAGAGGATGTTCAGGCTATTTTAAAGGCTACCCCTAACGTTGATCCTGCCTCCTCTGAAACTTTCCTACCTGCCTACGAGAAGCTCTTTGACCAAAGGTACCCGTATGTTGATAAAGTGGCTCGTATGTATCTGTTGGACCCAACCGAGCTGCAAAATATCATGCCGAATGAAACCGGACCCACTCCCAGCGGAGGTCCTTGCAACACTCTTACACCCTCCTATGCTTAGTTGTATTTTGCAATTGTTTGGTCTATTTCTAGGGCCGTTTGTGGCGCCTTATTATTGTATATTGTTGACAATGTTTGTACCATACATTTTGCGTATTTTGTTGTGATAAAAAAGGTGGTTAGCGTATGTTTATTGTTTGCTTACTATAGCATTGTTCTTTTTTTTCTTCTGGCATATTAGCCATTTATGTCAATCGGAGCGGTTCGATGGTTTGTTGGAGACCACCTAACAACTTATTTATTCCTTGTTTGTTACCCCATATTTCCGGCCGGAGGTAGCGAGCCATCCGCCTAATCACAACTACGTGGATAACTTAGACATTAACCACGCCCTAGCCGACAATTGTTATTGCCCCGGCTGGCATCAGAGCCACATAATCTGTCTAATTAGTAGATATTAACTACGTCTCAGCCGGTAGGTGTTGCTAAACCGGCTGGCATCCGAGTCACATAATAATTTATCTACCCTTGTAGACATTGACTACGCCTCAGCCGGTAGGTGTTGCTAAACCGGTTGGCATCCGAGTCACATAATAATTTATCTGCTCTTGTAGACATTGACTACGCCTCAGCCGGTAGGTGTTGCTAAACTGGCTGGCATTCGAGTCACATAATAATTTATCTACTCTTGTAGACCTTGACTATGCCCCGGCTGGTAGGTGTTGCTAAACCGACTGGCATCCGAGTTACATAATAATTTATCTACTCATGTATAGTTGGAAAATTGCCTTTCCCCTAAACGTGGGGAACGGTCTGATTATTCATTAGCATTCATAACGGATTACATAAGTTGGAATTCTTAACACAATGATTCTTACAAGTAGCATTTTCTTAAATTGATTGCATGCCAGACACGGGGCACCTCCCTGTCGTCCATTATACGCAGCTTATACGAGCCATTCTGATATGCTTCAACTATTAAATAAGGCCCTTCCCATTTCAGACCTAATTTTCCCTAATTCTCCACCCAACTAGCCTCGTTCTTCCGGTAAACATGTTCACCCACATTGAAAGACATGGGACGTACTCTCTTATTGTAGTACTGTTCTACTTTCCTCTTGTACCGTACTTCCCAGATGGCCGCTGCTTCTCTATTTTCCGTTAGTAAATCAAGATTGAGTCTCATTTCTTCTTCGTTGCCACTTCCTTCCTTAATCATCATCGTCCGGTGTGTGGGCATACCAATTTCTGTCAGGATTACTGCTTTACTTCCAAATGTCAAACTATACGGTGTTTCTCCGTTGCTAGTTTTAAGCGATGTTCGGTGGGCCCACAGGACGTTAGGCAGCTCATCTACCCAACCTTTTCTTTCCCTTCCTAAACGATATTTGATTCCTTCCATAAGGCTTCTATTCGCCCTTTCTACTAGACCGTTAGCCTGGGGGTGTGCAACGACCGTGTTTATCTGTGTGATGTTCAGTTTCTTGCACCAACTTTTGAAAGGATCATGGATGAAGTTGGTTTCATTGTCCATTACAATTATCTTTGGTAGTCCGTACTTGCAGACAATGTTGTCCCATACGAACTTCTTTACCACCTTCTCGGTAGTTTTAGCTAACGGTTTGGCCTCTATCCATTTTGTAAAGTAATCTACAGCCACGATTACAAATTTTATTTTGCTCGGAGGTTCAGGCAATGGCCCTAGCACATCCATCCACTATTGAAAGAATGACCAGGGAGCCATGATTGAGGTCATTAGTGTTTTGGGCAGCTTAGGGACTAGGGAGTGAATCTGACATGAATTGTATTTGCATATTTATTCTTTTGCGTCCCGATGCATTGTTGGCCAATAGTATCCTTGTCAGATGGCCTTTGCTACTACTGACCTTGGTTTTAAATGCATGTTGCATGCCCCCATATGGATCTCTCTAATGATGTAGTTGGCTTGTAGCGGACCAACACACCGCAGCATAGGCATTAGGTAAGATCGTTTGAATAGCACTCCTTCTTCCATGACATATTGACTTATCTTCATCCGTAAGGCACGTGCTTCATTTTGTTCCTCCGGCCATATTCCCTTCTCCAAAAAGTTGATGATGGGTGTCATCTATGTTTCCCCTTCTTCTTCTACCACGGCATTTATCTCTTCAACGTCCATGGATGGCACGTCCAATGTTTCCACCAGAATTTCTTTAGTGAGATGGTTGAACGCTACTAAGGCCAACTTGCTTAACATATCTGCCTTTTCGTTTTTGTTCCGGGGTATGTTTTGAATTTTGAAATTCTTGAAGCAACCGATGTACTCTTTTGCTTTGTTCAAGTACCGGATCATGTTTTCCTTACAAGCTTTGTAGTTACCATTGATTTGACTAGCCACTAACTTAGAGTCGACGTTGACCGCTAAGGACTGTACCCCCATTTTTTTTGCAATCCTTAGGCCTGCCAAGAGGGCTTCATATTTGGCTTGGTTGTTGGTGCTTTTGAAGTTGAGTCGTAACGCATACGTGTATTCTGTTTTGGTAGGGCTGATGAGAACTAGTCCCGCGACGAAACCTTTAGTACTAGCTGCTCCATCTATGTACAACACCTATTCTTCTTTGCAGTCTTTGTCATGGTCAACCGCATATTGTGTTTGTAGCGGTATCATAGCTTCGCTTCCTACCGGCATCTCATTTATAAAGTCTGCCAGTATTTACCCTTTGATGGCACTACGAGGTTCATATGTGATGTTGTATGTTGCGAGCTCGACAGAGTATGGTGCTAGCCTCCTCGATGTGTCTGCCTTGCTCAAAACTTGCTTGATTGGTTGATCTGTGATGATAGTAATAGGATGGGCTTCGAAGTATCTTCTAAGTCTTCTGGACGCGTGCCTCAAGGCCAGTGCCATTTTTTCTAATGGAGCATAGTTTCGTTATGCGTCATGCAGTGTTCTACTGACATAGTACACCGGACGTTGCTTTCCTTGCCTTATTAATAATAGCACTGCGCTCACAGCTTCTTGTGATGCCGCTAGGTATACAAATAAGGTTTCTTTAGGCAGGGGGGTTGTTAGGGCCGGTAGATCCAAGATCATCTTCTTGAGTTTTTGGAAAGCACCCTCTGCCTTTTCTGTCAATCGGTAGTCATGCTGGTTTGCCTTAGTGATGTATTTTAGTGTTTCAAAGAATGGTAGCGACCTTTCTACCGACCGGGACAGGAAGCGGTTTAACGCCGCTAGTTTCCCTACCATGGTTTGCATTTCTCCCTAGGTTCTTGGTGACTGCATTTTCGCTATGTCTTTCGTTTTTGCAAGGTTGGCTCATATGCCTTCTGAGGTAACCATATACCCCAGGAACTTTCCTTCCGTGACTCCAAACGAGCATTTCTTTGGGTTTAGCTTCATGCTGATTCTTCTGAGGTTGTCAAATGTTTCGGCTATGTCCGCCAACATTTCTCTTTTGGTCCTGCTCTTCACCACCATGTCATCTACATATACCTTTAGGTTTTTTCCAATTTGAGACCGAAATGCCCCATCCACCAACCATTGATACGTTGCTCCTGCATTCTTGAGGCCGAATGGCATCTTTGTGTAGCGATATGTACCCTGGTTTGTGTAGAAGACAATTTTTTCTTCGTCTTCATCCGCCATTTATATCTGATGGTAGCCCTTGTAAGCATCTAGAAAACATTTGAGGGGAAAACCCATCACTGCCTCTATTTTACTATCGATTTCTGGTACGGGGTAGTAATACTTGGGGGCATGCAGAGTTGATATTTTTAAAATCAATACATATTTGCCAGCTTCCATCTGCCTTTTTTACTAGGATCAAATTTGATATCCATGTAGGGTATTTCACTGGTCTAACTATCCTGGCATTTAGCTATTCGGCCACTTCTTTGGTTACCGCCTAGCTTTTTTCAGAGCAGAATACCCTTCTTTTTTGGCTGACTGGTGTGACTGATGGTTTGGCGTATAGGGAGTGCTTAATGATTCTTTTCGGTATGCTTGTCATATCCAACGACTCCCATGCAAAAATATCGGTGTTCCTTTTCAACAAGTTTTTTAGCTGGGTTGACCCTTCTGGTGAAAGGTGTTAGCCTTAATTATATTAAGTCAAACAAGAATGTTATCGGTCTTATAAAGTCAAACTAGGTCTAGTATTGTAATAGGCTAGTCGGGTTCAATGGGCTTGAATTGTAATCTAATATTGTCCATGTTTCAGGCTCAAAGCCCAAGATAAGCCAAGCCCGGCCCAAGTAGAAAAGCCCACATGCTTACTAGAAAGGCTTGGGTATAAAAGAAACCCTCTCCACACATGGAGAGGGTGTTGGTTACATTTCTCACTCTTGTAGCTCACCTTTTTATCTTTAATCTAAGTTTCTAAGTTTCTTTCTCATCTCTTTTTCTTTCTTTCTTTTGCCGGCTCCTTTAGAGCTTATTTAAGGATTATTCGAGTTTGCTTATTATTGTTGTGAAAGATTATTAAGACCAACATCAACTTTTTCTCTTGACCAACATGCTCATACTTGTTACATTCTTGTTTGACATGTGATTATAAGTCTAACAATCTTCCCCAAATGATGATTCTTTATTTGACTTTGAGGCTCTTTGATGGTTGGGAAGTTTAGAATCAACTATCTTGACGTTGAATGATTGACTTT
>BQNB010000500.1:112187-170047 GCA_026074375.1 Tanacetum coccineum | reverse complement strand
TTCCTCTCTCTTCCCCATGAAATCCGGCTGCCGGCCGGCCACTGCCGCCGCCGTCGCGCCACCGCCGGAAAAGTTTTCCGGCCAACACCAAAAACGAGCCCCATCCTCCCTTTTATCCGATCCCCACCTTCACTCTCCTTCACGCGCCAAAAACCACCACCACCCTCTCACCGCCACTATCATTATCTCATCATCATCATCACTACCGCGAGCCCACAACCACCATAACACCACCCTCGTCACCACCACAGCCACCCATCAAGGTGCGTTGGGTTTTAAAGAACCCACAAGGGGGTGCGTTCGGGTTTGGTTATTAAACCACAAGGGTGCGTATGGTCTCATAGCAACAAACATAAGGGTGCGTTGGGTCTTTAAAAATAACCACAGGGGTGCGTATGGAATCGAGGTACATGAACAAGGGGTGCGTTCGGTTGGCAGGTTCACAACAAGGGTTGTTTGGTTTGTTTGCGAAATAAGGGTGGGTTTGGTTCGTGTCGAGTTTGGCTGTTAACAGCAAAGTAGGGGGGGTGTTCGTTTGGGTTGTGGGTTTACAACACTTAGGGCGCGTTTGGTTTCGTGGTAAAACACCACCGGCGAAGGGGTGTTTGTTTGTTCGGATTGCACCACGAGTGCGTTTGGTTTCGTTATGCACCCTTGGTGTGTTGGGTTCATGATATATTATAAGCATAGGGTTGTTTAGTGTTGCCTCACAAATTGGGTGCGTCGAGTCGGCTGTGTATCACACGAGTGTTCGTTGGTTGTTGTTGTCACCGAGTCCACCACCACAAGGTGGTGGTTCGGTCAGGTCTGCTGCCGCCACAGCCGCACCATGGCGGTGCCGGCTCGTGGTGGTTTTGCGTTTGGTGTAGTCACAACCTCAAGGGTGTTGGTTCGATGGTTCAGCAGCACCGAGAAGGCTGCGTTTGGCTGTGTAAAACAGAAAAAGGGTGTTTGGTTGTGATAAACAAATTAGGGTAGCGTTTGGATTTGTTATAGCCAACAAAGGGTGCGTTTGGCTCTTGTAGAAACTGAGTAGGGTGCGTTTGGATGGCTGTATAACAGCCATGATGCGCGTTTGGTGTTGCTTATAACCAACTAGGGTGCGTTTCGTTATGGTTCTCAGCCAAAGGGTGCGTTTGGTTTAGTATAAACGCAATAAGGGTGCGTTTGGTTGGCTGCCCAACAGCGAAAAGGTGCGTTTGGCTGGGTTCTCAGCCAACATGGGTGCGTTTGGCTGGTGTTAATAGCCATGAGGGCTATTTGGTATTATAGAGAACGCGAAGGGAGCAGTTGGTTTATAAAAATCGATTAATAAAATTAGTAAGATCTTATCAATATTAAAACTGGATCTAAATGGTGGAAATGGTTAAATAAATACTTTATTTATTATCTTCACTTTTGCGATTATAATAACCTTAAGGGGGTGTGTTTGGGTTTGCAACACAAATAGATTGAAAGAGAATTAAGTTATATAAATTTTGAGATTGTTAGTTTGTAATATTTCAATAATCGGATAAACAAACGGAAACTATACTTTCTAAATGGTATTAAATTATAAAATAATCTTATATTTTATAATTATCAACTAGAAAATAACATTATAACTAGTGTAAGAGTTTTAAAACGTTGTTTAATATAATTTGCAGATCTAAAATGTGTGTTCATTTTATAAAGAAACTTTCTATTAAAGCATTTGGGAATATCCGGGAACGTGTCAAATTATTTAGTTTTATTTATTTTTATCACCTTTCTTATATAATACTTGGGAAGTATTATATAATTAAACCATTTTATTTTAAATTGTCACCTTTTTGATATAAAACGTGTCATATATTATATACTATTCAAGTTATTCTTTGGGTTGTGTATCTTGTCATATAATTCACAGTGTGAGCTATATAGGTCATTTTTCAATAGGTAATATATACGGAATATATTACACACCTTACGTTTACCTTTGAATTAATTATTTAACCAACCACCAAACTATTACAACTTTAAATCTAAATCTTTTATCAACGTGTCGCGTTGATGTAATCATTATCGGAAAAGAATCCAAACGCATTATCCTAGGCTAGTGGGACTTAGCTGTTAAGATTAGTTACATCTTCTTGGTCGAGCCGTTTCAGTTTTCGTTTTGTCTGGCGCTTAATACGCGCATTCCCGCCAATCGTTCTTCATCATCGATGTGAGTTTATAGCCCCTCTTTCACTTGTTTTACATTTACTTTACAAATCTCGGGGGAGAATACATGCTCAATACAACTTGTTTACATATTCGTTTACAATATCTTTTACATATTATTCTACACACTTGGATTACATACTTGATTTTGCAATTTATTACAAACACAATTACATGGTTGATTACAAACTTGGTTTCATACTTTGTCACATACTCAATTGCATACATGTTTACGAAATTGTTTACATACTCATTTCGAACTCAATTACTTGATTTATATCACACTCTTTTCTACTTAGTTGGATTTAATGACTAAAAGACTATTTACGAATACATTGGTTACTTTTACTTTCGGACACACAAGTACTTTATGTGAGAATTTACCTGTTTTCGATGGTTTGCCTAAGTTTACTTGTTGACACTCACTGCTCCCCTGTCCCCCACCCACCCTTCCATGAACGTTAATTTCTTGACGGAGGAACCGGTGGATGGGAGAGCGAATGATGTGATAGATCTATTGGGATATGAACTCCGTATGGGTAGACTTACAACGACACTACCATGTATCACGGACGCATTACATTTGAGGGGAAATAGGTGTAGGCAATGCACTACCGGTGGCACAAAACTTTATCTGCAACGGTTATTACTAAGTTTTTCGGTGTCAATGAGCTTAGCGCTAACAGTAAATTTTCTTCTTTGTTGGTTATGTATTTGTCTTATAGCAGACCCATACATTTTGAAAATCAACGATCTCACTATCCATACTAACTTATTGAACATTTACATTTATGAAACACTTTTCTATATATTGCGGCGAAGCAATAAACACTAAACACTTTTGGTTTCTACATGTACTATTGACATTGTTGGCGATTATTATAAGGGTTGAAATATTCTTCAAACTTTATAAATCTTTGGATTCTCCAACATTTACACTTTATCTTATCAAAACTCTATGAACTCACCATCTTTATGTTGACACTTTTAAGCAGTTTTTCTCAGGATGATTAGATGCTTGGATTATTTGATGTGCATTGGAGTCTTTACATTAAAGGATTTTTCATTGGTGATGCAATTATGGGAATCAATTATTTTGATTTAAGAAAAATCAGAAAGATTGTTTTACAAACGACCTATTTAGTGGTCGTTTCTCTTGTATCTTGTGATATTGTATAATGAACGTATGCTCCTGATCATATTTCCGCCCTGCAGACACATTTTTTGGGGATTTCTTTGTGTTACATTTACAACTAACCATATACGCAAAAGGTATTAAATAAGTTCTTGGTTCATTAATAAGCTACAATAAGCTATTGATAAGCCCAAGTAAATTAAGCCGAACCACATAAGCTCAAGAATAAGCTCGTGGTGTGGGCTTTGGATGGGGACAGGGCTAAGAGGCCCAAAGCAAACCATATTCGGGCTTATTATTAAGCCGAATATAGTTCGTCATTTGTCCCTTTCAAAAATAAGCTAGGAAAATTTGCTAAATATATATTAAGCCGAACAAAATAAGCTAAATACGAACACTTCTCCTATTCTTTTCTAGTTGGGTCGAAACCAAAAAAAAGCCCTTAAGCTCTATAAAATCAAAATAAGCTTTTCCATAAGACTTATTATAATAAGCGGACTACTAATAAGGCTATAAAGTATCTATTTTTATTATACATAATAAACCCCGATCACAAAACTATACTTTTTCCTTATTTTTATTTCATTATTTTCTTAACCCCATATGCATAACCTTTAAGGATAATGTAGTTTTAAAATTCTTTGTTTTTACTAAATATGTGTAAACTCTCGTATGTATTATCATGATGTTATGAAAGTACATAGTTATTAAAAGATTTGAGACTTACAAAGTTTGAAGGTTTTTGGTAGGATGATCAAGACATAATATCAACCAAATGTTGTTTAACAAATACCTAAATGATAACTAATGTAAACCTTCAACAAATCTTTAAAAGTTTCTTGATCAAAGATGAAAAAAATTATGGATTTTACTATATGTGTGTGTATGTTTCGTTGGCTTTAGGGAAACACAAGAGAGTATAAAGTAAAAACTCAACTTGTTAAGTCGTGTGAGATATATGATTGAGAAATTAAAGAAGTATATGGTTATGTATGCCAGAATTTACCTTCACACACACTAAAAAGAGGGTTTTTATGTCTGTGTAATAGGACCAAGACGATATGAGAGAGGGACCCAAATGATCTCACCCTATTACAAAATGTGTAGGACAAAATAATGATAGTTGTTAACTTGGTTAATTCGTTTTTGAAATTCAACTTGGCCTCCAAGGTTCACATGGGGTGTTTGTTTGGTACGAATAAAGACACGGGGGAGGGTCCAATTAGTTTATATATTTTCTAAGATGCTTAGTGCTCTTTGTTTGATGTAATTTTCAAGACTTCATGCTATGCGTTAGGTTATTATACGTTATATACGGAATCGAATTAACGAAAACGAATAACGACTTACGTAAATTTTGAATTTATTAAATATCAGTTAAAAACATAAATACTCGCGTCTACTGACAAATGGCTACGTGATTGGATGCTAGGATCGGCTTCCGGCAATTAATTTTCTAGTAAATAAACGGGATCGAAGATGAACTTCCGGTTACCCGTAAAAATTAAAACGAACATTAAATATTCAAATTATCAAACGGAACCGGCATATTAATATTGATCGGATATTTACGGAGTTGTCACATCCTTTTCCCGTTATAAATGAACTTTTCTCCTCAAAGCTTAAGACGTTTAGCATTGGATTACAGTATTGGCGGGATATAGGTGCGGGTATCACCTTTCAATAACTGTCTTCCGGTTCCTAGGTGAATTCACGGTCCCCTGCATGGATTCATCTGACATCTTATGTTCGAAATACGACTTTGTTATAATGACCGACTCTCTGTACATAATCTACAAGTCTGGTTCCTGATGTAAGAAGTTGGTCATCGATTTGGGTTTCATCCAAAGGCAAGAGCATGTGTTTCGCTGGATAGCATTTTCAGGCTTGAACGTGGGGAATGGCTATTTATGGACCTCTGCCTTAGTTGTTTTCGGGGGTTCAGTCGTTAGGTGATGGTTCCTAGTTAGCCGTAACCTTAAATAGGTCAATCTATCTAAGGTTCAGATTTCCTCGTTTTGCTAAAACGTTATCACTCCTTTCCATGGATTAGGTACTTCAAAATGAAATTCTAGGGTTTTGAGTCTCACATCATAGCTAATAACTTCTCGCACTTGTCGCGTCGACTCACGCTCGTACCCTAGAGATCGTGTCGTAACAGATTGTTGTTCCTTGGTTGTCTTGTGATAAAATCCCATGGACTATGTTTTCCCCATTTCCAATGAGATTTTTTTGGTGGCGATGCTCTGCTTCTATGTTTCGGAGACATCATATTGGTACTAAACCGTCTTAATATTTATGATATATCTTATCCGATCCAGGGTGGATGAAATAGTTAGATTTGTGTGGCTCATGCTTGATTATTTCTCCTACAGTCTACTAACGAGTCGGCTAACAACCTCCTCCTCCTAATGCATATGAGCTCCTATTCAAGACGATTCTCAAACTCCTTTATCCATATGATGGTTATCATTCTCTTAAGCTTTTTCTCTTTGTCTTGAGTGATTCTACTTGTGCTTTGTGCTTATATGGCGGGAGGTTAGAATTAACTAGTCATCTCTAAGGCTCTCACCTTGATGAGGCTTAGCTCGTTACATTTTGCTCGAGCGTCTGTCGCAACGCATGTTTTCCAGGGTGACATCGAATCTTACAAACGAATTCACTAAGCAATTCTAACAATCTACGTGGTCTCATGTTCAATTCCTTTTGATCTAGAATGTGCTATAATCTCTTATGTTTTGTAAACGTGGTGCGTTTCATGCCATACGGGCAGTGTTCCTAAATCTTGAGAGTAAACACTATTGCTCCTAATTCTAGGTCATGTGTCATGTAGTTCTCCTCATGAACTTTCAGTTGTTGAGAGTCGTAAGCTACCATTTTCTCCTTCTGTATAATTATAGTACCTAATCCAAAATGCGAGGCGTTATAATAAACCACGAAGTTTTCTGTCTGTCAGGAAATGCTGAAATCTGTGCACTAGAAAGTTTCTATATCAACAGTTGAAAGGCTTCCTCTTCTTTTTCTTCCCCATTCGTATTTCACATTTTTCTGAGTCAGTTTGGTTAGAGGTTTCCATATCCTAGAAAAACTTCGATATATCGTCGGTTAATAAACCGGAAAAGACTAGAAAAAATTTCGCATCCTCATTGGAGTCGTACACGTTGCCTAATCCTTTATTGACTCAATCTTGGCGGTATCGACATAAATGCCTTGACTATCAACAACGTGGCCAAGAAATTGCACTTTCAGGAGCCAGAATTCACACTTAGAGAATTTGGCGTACAATCCCTTATTCTTACGTATTCCTTATTTCCACTTGAGTAGATAAAGATATCCTCGATGAATACTATCACGAACCTATCCAAGTACGGTTTGCACACCCGATTCATGAGATCCATGAATACCTCTGGTGCGTTGGTCAAACCAAATGGCATGACTTGAAACTTGAAATGTTCAATAACGGGTACTAAAGCTGCATAATAGAAATATCTTTTCTCGAACTCTTAGTAGGTGGTAACTAGTCCTTAGGTCAGATTTTTTGATGTTTAATAGGCTACACAGTACTGGTTTATTTATGGTTTTCGCTTGTTCAGTTCTCGGCCAGTGATCATTCATCCTGAGGATCCATCCTTCTTTTTGACAAACAATATTGAAACTCCCCAGGGCAAGGATCTGGGTCTTATAAATCCCTTTGAGCATACGACCTACTACGCCGGAGACGGTCACCTCGTATTTTCAACACATTAAATGCTCGGAGTCTTAAGTTATCTCTCTCCAACGTACAAATCCTATCAAACAACTATGCTTACTCAGAATAACTAAGATGCATATCTATCACTCCTATTGCTTTGATTGTTTTTAAGGTATTTATTCACCCTAGGGGTACAGAACGATCTTTCAATCACAATTACTCATTGGGTGGTACTTTTTCTATCAAACCTATTACCGATGATAAACGTCGAACTACAATTCTGTTGGGCATTAAGTCTATTTGAATAGATGATTCTGTTAATTTATTCAGTACACAACCTCTAATGTTGTTATCTACTTCTATAATCTTTTCCCGGCCAAACTCAATAGAGTAACTAGTGTCTCCTACTAGATGGGATGATGTCCACTTAAAAGGGCTAATCTTCGAGGAGAGTGAGGACATTCTATCAACTAGGTTTCATGTACTTGCAATAATTTCGTCCTTTGCTTCAACTTTAGGTCCATCAAAAGTTTTGTCGGTACGAGAATCTCATAATTTTTTTCGTGATTCTAACTCACTAAAAGGTAAGTATATTGAAGAAAATCTTCTAGTTCTATTGGTTATAATCCAATTAGAGTGATAAGTCTGTTACGTTCTAAGTTTCTAAAATCCATAATTTATCGGTGTAATACAGGGATCGTGATTCGGTCTCTCGGCTAAGGGTGTGGTGTCTCTATGTGATAGGGTTACTTAGTTTTGGCGCTTACAAACACGAGTACACATGACCAACACGACTCACGAATACGCACGCAAAATATTAATAAAACACGAGTTCGATATAATCCCGTCGACAATGTAGAGAAAAGAAACAAAAATAAAAATGGAAAGTAAGGGTAAATTGACAAAATTTTATGGTGATTACTACCAAACATAGCATGGTCCTTCTGAATTTACTAAATACGGTGATCAGGTGTATGATAATTTAGGAATTACGTGATTATATGCTCATTTCGTCAAAATTAGGGTTATGTTTAAAAATATATATGGTAATAAACGATATTGTTGTTGAAAGGTAGCAAAAACAATTCGTAACACATGAAAATAAGGTAGCTTATATAACGGACCACAAGAATATTTTGTAAAATAGCGTTAAAAAAATACTAAAACACAACAAACATCCTCCCTAATAAATAAAAAACCTCCCACCATTTAACCTAAATTTAAAATAGCTAAGAGGTGATATCAAAATAGTTTACGTGAAAACTCACTTGACGGTTTATACGTAACAGTAAGGGTAGGTTAATTAATTGGCTCTCAATAAGGTTTAGGAGTTGACAACTCAAAATTTTATAAAGTGACATAGTAATAGTTTATAGAAGACACGAAGTAGTTCATAAGATGACGACGACATAGTTTATAATTTGACAGCGAAATAGTTTTTTTTAAATGACAACGAAATAATTCATGAGGTGACAATGAAACGGTTTGTAAAATGACCGCAAAGTAGTTTATAATAGGGTTAGCAAAAGAGTTTATAAATGACCGTAAAATAGGTTATAAGATGAAAACGAATTAGTTTATTAGGTGATAGCTAGATAAGTTATGAGGTAATAGCGTAGGATAATTATAAGATGTTGACAAAGTGGTTTGTAGGATGATATCGAAATAGTTTATAAGGTGTTAGCGAAACGGTTTATAAAATTATGGCAAAAGAGCTTATAAACAACGATGAAATATGTTAAAAGATAAAAAACGATTTAATTTGTTAAAAATAATTGCAAAAATGGTTTATGAGATGATAGTAGAATGATTTATGAGATAATGGAAAAATGGTTTATAAGACTTATAAATAACTAAAAAATAGGTTATAAGATGGAAACAAATTAGTTCATTAAATGATAGTCAGATAAACTATAAGGTAATAGTAGGATAATTATAAGAGATTGACAAACGGTTTATAGAATGGTATCAAAATAGTTTAAAAGATGTTAGCAAAATGGTTTATAAAATAATGGCAAAAGAGTTTATGAACGACAACAAAATAGGTAAAAGATAAAGACAAGTTAGTTTGAAACGTGATTGTGAAAGTAGTTATGAGATGGCACTAGAACAATTTATAAAACGGCGGTGAAACAGTTTATGTTAATGAAGTAGTTTATAAGATTCCCACAAAATGGTTTATAGGATGACACGAAAGCGGTTTATATAAAATACTAGCGGAATGGTTTATAAGATAATAGCAAAATGGTTTGGAAGGCGCTAGTGGAACGTCTTATATTATTTATAGCAAAATAGTTTATAGGGTGAAGATGTAACAATTTATAAGATGGTAACAAAATGCTTTTATAAAATGATAGTAAAATGGTTAATACGCTGTCAGCAAAATGGTTCGCAGACTGATGGTAAAGTAGTTTACAAAATGTCTATAAGATAGTTTATGAGGTGATGCTAGAATGCTTTATAAATGATAGTGAAATGGTTTATAAGGTGTTGAAATTAACAAAAGCTATCAGCAAAATGGTTTGTAAGCTGGTGGTAAAATAGCTTATAACGCGACCACAATTATGTTTATAAGGGGATAACATCCAATTAGTTTATACTAGTAAAACTGCTTATAAAATAATAGTGAAACGGGTTGTACGGCGGTAATAGATTTGGAAAGTACCTTACATAAATTTTTAGAGAGTTGAAGTGTAACTGACGAAATCATCATGACAAAAAAAATGAACAAAGGGTTAAAGACATCCACACAATACACGAAATTCATAGAGAAGTACTAGTGCAAAACTCTTGGGAATTACGGTCCAAGTCTACTTAGGTTTCACTAGACAAGGTAGGAAAATCTCTCCTTAAGTATCGGCATGATCTTTGACGGTGTTAGAGTTCTCGTGAGTTTTTACCTCCCAAATACGTTTCGCACGGTTCAGATTTGGACAATCACTCTTGAAATGTCCTATTTTTTTTCCACATTCATAATAGGTACCTCAGGTTTCTAGTTTGCCACTGTGGTCTCTAAGTCGTTATCAAAACGGGTGTCCTACAATCTCTACTCATATGGCCAACTCTCTTTTAGTTATTTCACTCCACAGTGCACGGTCTAGTGAGGCGCAACTTACGTTTGTTGTAGTAGGGTAACTTTCCTACATATCCATCTTTGTTATTTGGTCTAGCAATGTAAGCTCTCACGACCTTTTGCCGTTTATTTTGTTGTTGGCATTTCTCACCATCTCGGTTTCCTAACGTACGACCTGATCCATTTAGTCATGAGCCACGCGGGTTTTTTCCTCATAGACAGCAACAACTTTAGCAGCATTTGCAATTCGTCGGGTTACAATATGCTCGATCCTCGCGGAACTCATTCCTTATCTCATTGTCAGTATTTTCTTCAAAATCAAACAGAGTAAATAAAATAAGTCGAATTTCAAAAGTCGTGTTTCCAGAATGGAATGTTACGAGGTGATGGGTTAAAGTTATGTGCGAGTTAAACGACATGTTTCTAGAAGTTACGAGAAGTAAGAAAAGTTGAGTTGTGACGAGATAACAATAGGTGTTTCAACAGTATGGGGCGGGTGTTCAAAGTTGTCTTCAAATTCGAATAGTAAGACAATCAGTGGGGTCGGCAGATTGTAATGGGTTTCTAAAATTACGCAAAACGGTATAATGTAAAGTCGCGAAAAGTTTTAAAGACTATCGTATTATACACGATGTTTTAGAAGTAAACGAGACAATTGCTTCACTCACAATGTCTTAAAATAAACAAGACCATTGTGTCACTCACAAAGTCTTAGGAAAGTTGAATATATATATATATATATATATATATATATATATATATATATATATAGACAACTTCGATATATGTAAATGGGGAAGTATACGTAAGGCAAACGTAAACGCAGAGAAGAATAGACACAAGACAAACGTAAGCTCTTAGCAAAATAGAGCTCAAGGGCAAAAATAAACGCAAAGAAACATAACGTAGGGAACGATAAACGCAGGGCAGAGATAAACCCATATCATAGCATGCTCAAGGCAAAATGATACTCACGTATACGCCATAGCAAAAACACGTATAAGGCACACGTAAAAACACGTAGGATCACATACTGGATATAGACCAGACCTAGTTATAAACTACCTGGTTCTCTATAACCTTGGCTCTGGATACCAATCTGTCACACCCCCAGACGGGGCCTGGACGGAATATGTGTCTGGAGGGGTGACGTTATTGAGCATCTCAAGTACAAAGCATAAAGAACGACCTCTAAGGGTACGTTTTGAAAATAAACACCGTTGCGTAAATTTAAAATAATAATAAGTTTTGCATCGATCATATTTAGAAGATTCAAAGTTAAAATGCGGAAGCTTAAATAAGTTCAACAACGGTATTTAAAGACATAGATAAATCTCTGGTAAACCGGTACAGGCAAATAGACTTCACATAAGTCAAGCAACGACATCCATGCTAAGCACCTGAGAAAAACATGCTTAAAACGTCAACATAAAGTTGGTGAATTCATAGGTTTAGTTCAAACGTTGTTATAGTGGACCACAAGATTTCAAAACGTATGCGACAGTTATAATAGATACAACTTCACATAAAGAGGTATTTACGTTGCACTAAGCTCATGACACCGAAGCTAATTCTGAACGTAGCATATAACATGCCAAATAATTGCTTGCCCTTCCAGGTGTCCGACCAAAGACCACCTAACTAGATTCGACATGACATATATCCGTTAGTCCTTGGACAACTCGAACTAGTGAGCGCTACTCACCCGGATAGGGATAATTAGTCCCAATAGATCTATTTATTCACTCGCGCTCCCTCAACCGGTCCTCCGGTCAAGAAATTAACAGTTCATGATAGTTCGGGCAAATAGTGGTCTAAACGCTACTTAGGCAACACGTAAACAGGGAAAATCTCACGTGTAGTACTTGTGTCCAATTTTAAAAACAAGCAATGTTTCTCACCCCAAGTTATAAAACATTTATTCAAAACGAGTAAAAGAGTGGGGCTATGAACTCACCTTATGCGGGTAGTGGATCAAAAGAAATCAATCAAGTGAAAATGAATCTCACGGTCCTAGCGACAACCTAGCATATAGTTGTCGTTTAAGAATAATGTACAACGAATAACGCTTAACGCAAGAGCTGATCATCCGAGCATGAGTAGACACGGCGTATCCTTTTCAAAACGTACTTTCAAAAGTTATAAGTTTTGACAAGTCTCGACACTTTGAAACATCTTCGAAAATATTTTGTCTTTTAGTGTATTTAGTCTTTTAATGTATTTCGTCTTTTAGTGTATTTAGTCTTTTAGTGTATTTCGTCTTTTAGTGACCCGGCATACCAAAGTTGACCCAATAACCGTAAATGTTGATCTAGACTCGACACTTAACGTTATTGTTCATGTTATCATAAGTTTGATAATAAAAGTGTATTTTTCGATGTGTTTATAAAGTTTATAAAATTTCGGCATGACCTTTGTAAAAATATCAACTTTCTATTTTTATCAACCTCGACTCGTGAAACTATCCGTTTTACAAAAGTACATCTTTTATTGACTCGAAAGAATATCCGATCTATTTTCGACAACACCTCAAATATCGCAACAAATCGTTCTTAAATCGCACTAGATCCTATTCGTCTTTTAATTTACGCTTCCACAAACCCATATATAATTTAATCTCTTCGTAACAATATTTAAACTCAACATACGATAAATTTAAATAAATGATATTAGATTAGATTATTATATAACAATTATTTATATATTATATATTTATTTTTATATATATACTATATATTTATATATCATATATATTATTTATATTTATACTATGTATTTATTTATATCAAATTAGTACACAACGAATTTTTATGACACAAAAAGTACAATCTACTTTTTAATGTTCTTTCCATTTTAAAAAAAAATTATATTTGAGACTTGTAGTTCTTATAGAAAAAAATAGGTAATGATTTTACACAATGATCCGCTTTGTACCACTTGTTTCGGAATGATCATACGAATGCTCATATAAAGTAAAACTCATTTTGAAGAAGATAGAGATGACCTACAAGTACACAACGATTTGGAAAATATGAACAACCCAAAACGTTGTTGGTTTTTATTACCCATATGATCTAAATGATCAAACCTTCAAACTTATCTTCATTTGTAATTGATTGAAAGTGAAAAATGTATGATTTTGTAAGTGTTTGTGTTGGTTCGTGTGTTTTAGAGAGAGAGAGAGAGAGCACAAGAGAAATGTTTTTTGTGTGTGTAGGATGTGAATGAAAATGAATGAGAATGAATGAATATGTATACAAAGATTACACACACACTCACACACATGTGTGTGCTAACGGTTAGCAGGACAAGGAATAGGGGACCAAAATGATCTCCCTATCAAACTCACCTAGTACTAGTCATTTACACAATCATGAAACCATGTCTTGTGATTTTGATTTTCAAAATTGATTCCTATGATATGCTGATACATATACCGGGTTAGGATGAGGACAAGGGGGGGGGACCAATGTAGGTTCCAATCATTATTGGAAGGATCACTAGTGCTAGTTGATGAATTAATTTCCAAGGTCTTTGTATGCATATGCATATGTATAGATTAAAACGCGTATCGCGTAAATAACGAATCGAGTAACGGTATCATGGAAAATTATAAAATTTTAGATATTGCTTTAAAACATAAAAACGTGGCTATTGACAAAATACTACAACGTTTGGTGTTCAGGTTTGCTCCCGACGACGATTCTTAGCTAATCACGGAACAACTTCCCGGTTAACCGGTAAAACTAAACGAAACTTTTAAACATTCAAATTTCTAAACAGAAACGGCTAATTTATTAAACGGAAATTCTCGGGTTGTCACACGCTCTTCTGACATCATCTCCAATATCTTGTAAATTTTTGATGAAGTGAATTTTTGGGGAAGTGTTAATAATCTTAGGGTGGATGACTTAATTTATGGTTGCTGTAGTATCTCTGACTGCATTAAATAACAATTCCAAGATGATAAGCTAAAAACCAAGTTGTCAGGGACGAAATTTGCAATCATAGTGTACTTTTCTTGTTGGGTAAATTTTTAAGTCAAACACATCTCACTAACCATGTACCAAATTCAAACATTTTGTGTAACAAAGACTCCCCGTTGGTCCCTAACCTGAAAAGACATTTACATAGTTTGACTTGTAGTTGTCAAAATTGTATTTTTTTATAGCACCCAAATTGACTTGTAAAAGTCAAACTAATTGAAACATATTACATCAACACACAAAAGTAGGCAATGTTGAAGAACAATACAAAATACAAAACTATTCAATGCTGTAAAAGTCAAGCTTTCATAATTGTGGAAACCATAGGGGGGGTGAATACGTTTCAGTTTAAAAAATATGGCCAGACATTACATATCTCTCTGCTGGCGGTCCCATAAATATATGAGGGCCACCTGACTAAATCAGGGGGCCGCCTCCAGAAGAGGCTTTTTGACTAGATTTTTCGTCTCAAATCACCAATCAAGTTTGACGCAATATGAGAAGTGTTGATAATAGATTTACAATAACTAGTGCATATTCTAACAATATAACCACACTCACAATATTTACTACAAAGAACTACACAACCATAACTAACACAATATACACAACAATTCACACAATCATAAGCACAATGCAAGTGTAAAAGTAAAGCGATAAATGTAAAGAAATAAGTAAAGCGAAAGGTAAAAGAAAATGCAAACCAGATATGGTGATTTATAGTGGTTTGGTCATGAAGCTCCTCCTCGCCCTACTCCACTCTCTGAGTATCCAACTCGAGAGTTACTTCACTAATCAACAAGTTCCCTTTCAGCGGAGAAAACCTTATAACGTTGCTTACATTATTTTCCGACACTAAGCTAGATGTCGAGTCCTTCTTCGGGTACAACCAAACCCGTTATGTTTTGTGGCCCAACATAACAAACCTTGTGTTTTAAGGCCTAAACACATAAACCACGTCGCTTACATTATTTTCTGATGCTAAGCTAATTGTCGAGTCCTAATCTTAGCTAGAACCAATCTACCACTTCACCAATGTATTTTGAGGCCTAAAATACTAACCAACACACCAACACTACTTCCAGATTTATACAGTATCCAGATCTACACAAATACATAAGAATTACAGTATAGAAATTGAATATACCCTATGACATACAAGTGATCAAATGTAATCAATTCTATGCAACCCAATCTACTACATAATATACAAGTAATCAAGGATGGTCACTTTCATGTAGAGACATCCTATACTTCACTACATACCCCTTGGTATTAGTGGAAATAACTGATAACATCAAATAGTTAATATACTTTTTATATCAAAATCCTCAAATCAGAAATGCTTTAAAAATATTGTATAAATGCCTAGAAATATTACTTAATCACTTTATATTTTGTTTACAGGAAGAATACGAGCATTGGAGCAAGATACGCGAGATTTGGACATGGAAATCAAACAAATGAAGGACCTCAAGGCTAGTTACATCGTAACCACCCCGCAGGAGTTACGCCGTAACAAAGATTAAAGAAGAAATGAGTCAGCACCCCTATTATGATGTAAGCACTTCGTTACCATTACGCCGTAACACATCTCGTTAAAGAAGGATGACTTATCTTAGTCACTCTCACGGCGTAACATGGGCGATATGATTACATCGTAACACGCTTTAAGCCTACATAATGGAAGTCCACATCAGCATGGTTGCGGCGTAACACATACATAATGGTTATGCCATAACAGAATTAATACTTATAAATAGAGCCCTCATTCGTCACATTCGACATCAACCCTTCCACCACAGTATCAAGGGGCGAACCAAGCTTCCATAGGTCGAAGAAATCCACCATAAGTCCAAGGGAGAAGTCACTTTACTATATTTTGTATTTAATCGTTCATAAACGCATACTGTAAGACTAATGATGATTCAATCCATTATTCCTTTCATTTACTCTTGCTATATTATTTCCATGAGCGACTAAGCACTTCTAGTATTGTCCTAGTTATGAATTTACTATTGTTATGTTGAATATTTCCTGTTTAATTATCGCTTTATTAGATATCCTTATAGTCTGTCATTGATCCCTGAGTTTTGGTAGTGTTGAGGGTGGTTTAGATCCTGTTAGTTCTGTTATTAGGCGGACTTGTTGAATACGGGGTTAACAGGGTACTAGGGTATGTTGGCATCTATCCCTAGTGTAGGAATTAATCAAATTACCACCTCTAGCATATTAAACACTTAAAAAGTACAGGAACTCTTTCAGAGAGGGTTTATAATGTATTTAGGTTATGGACATGTCTTTAGGATAGTTGGGGTTTAATCATTGCAACTTGGATGCCCTACCTTTGTGACTTGCAGGGGATTCAGGATCGTAGAAAGTATAGGGAAGACTTCAAATGCCGAATTTAGGTCTGTTGATATTAGAACCACTAATAAAATGATACTTAGACATTGCACAGGAAATACACATCATAACACTAGTAATAAATTAACTATGCTCACACGCTTTTCTCTCTGATAACTTCTATCTCATTTACTTTTCGCAATTTATTTTCCTGTTAAGATCAATTTAAAAACCATTTTCAAACCTATGACATTTCAAATTAAAACTAATACAACTTAGCTCTTGGGACGACCTCAGATTTACCAATACGACCGGGTTCTCTGCCCGTTAGTGCGTGTAGACATCGGTAGATGAGTTTTATAAATTTAAAACTTGTAAAATTATTTAAAACAAATAACGCATCACTAACATAGAGTGTAACCATGATCCATGCCTTATGCAAGAACCATGATCAAAGATGAAGAAAGAAACTGTATGTGTATTTGGTGGTGGTGCTGTGTTATCTCATCAAGGATGAGGGGAAGAAAAATCTTGGCCTTTTATAGGAGAGCCTTGACTTGGAGAAGTCTCTTTTGTCCAATGGGTAAAAGGGTGTTTGGACAGAAGCATGCACCAACTAGTTTCCCTCCATCTTCTAGAAGCTTAATTCAAAAAATGAATTAGCTAGTTTCCCTCCTCCTTCTAGAAGCTTTGATTAGGCCTTAATGGGCCTTGATGAGCCAAACTCTATTAGGCCTTAATGGGCTATCCCATTTGCTTGGCCCGATCCAACTAGTTAAGCTCGTATGAGTAGGAGTCTCGGGATGTCAAGATTGAGTTGATAAATGTATAGTTGTGGTGGATAAGATGGTTAGATATCCGTGAGTTGTGGTGGATAGGGATGGTGAGATATCCGTGAGTTGAAGTATACAAGTACGAGTAACTTATGAGCTTTACGTTATGTTTTACAAGTTACATGTTTGTCGTCACCAAAACATAAAGAGAATGTATAGATTAAATATCGTAATATTTGCACTAACAATCTCCCCCTTTTTGATGATGACAAAATATGTAAACTATAAAACATAGTAAAGTTTAAAAGTTACTCGTTTACACTCTTTCTCCCCCTTTTGTCGAAACAAAAAGGTGTTTCTTGGATATAGTTAAGCATATAGGTTGGAGGTAAATATCGTACGTTTAACAGGTAAGTGTTCACCGGGTCGTTTATACCCCAAGAATTATGAATTGAGACTCTGTTTTTATTTGGACAATGATTTGAGTTGGTTTTAAAGTTTATTGAAATGATTTTCTATTTCTACAATTAAAAGCACATAAGATAAGCAAAAGAAAGTTAACTAATCAATTAAGCAATTAAAACTTAAAAACATTAATGAGAATAAAAGAAAAATCAAATTAAAGACCTACGAATGCAAATTTAACCTAATTCCTACTTAGTGGGCAAATAAAGGCACTTAAAAATTAATTACAAGAAAAAAGCTAAAAAACGTTAACGAGAATTTAAGAAAACGCGACTAACAAGCATGTATACTAAATTTAAGACCTACGGAAACAAATTTTATTTCTAAACCTAGAAAATGATAAAAGAAAATTTTCAGAAAAAAAAATTATTTTTTTGATTATTTTTCTATTTTTATGAATTTTTAAAGTTTTTAATAAAAATAAAATGATTAAAAATAAAAAATTAACCCTAAAAATTCTAGGAAAAATACTGAAAGTGAATAAAAGTGTAACTGATTTTATAAAAATATTAACTCAAAATAAGCTCGCACAATAAGCCCTATAAGTCCTAAATTAAGCTACGGCTTTTTAATGAAAAAGAAACTCAAAATGTATATAAAAGACTAGTAGTGGGCTATCATAACAGATAGCCCTACTGGTGCTGGTGGTTAGTGTGTGTGTATGTTGGGACATTTGTGTGTTAAGAGGGAGGTCATGGGTTTGACCCCCATGGCTTCCCTTTTTGCATTTTTTTTATTTTTCAAAAAATTTTAAACAGTCTTATAGAACAAATGAAAACTAACAATTTTTGTAAAAGCAACTTTTATAAAATTCACTAAATAAGCTAGAAAATAGCTTTACAAACATACAGTAAGCACTTAACTCTTTTTGCTTTTTTAACAAAACTTAGGAAAACAATTAACTTGAATAAACTCAAGCAAAAGCTAATTAAGCTACAACTACTTCAAACCTAGACTGATAAGCAAGATTGAACCAAATTTGAGCTAAAACAATAAGCCATAAGCTGAAAAAGCCAATTAAGCACTTAGGGTCAAAACAGCTCAAACAGGCAACTTTGAGCTTAATTTTAAGCAATCAAATGGAACCTTATGGAGAATTAGCTTATACCACCTTAAAGCTTGTCCTACAAAGTACTTAAAACAGGTTTTGAAAACTATTTTGAAAATCATATAAGCAAAGAAAATGCTAAATGAAAAAGGTGTTGCAGACAGAATATTTTTTTTGGTTTTTTTAAAAACTTTATGAAAAGACAAAAGACCAATTTGCAGTCTAAAAACAGATAACTAATTAAACTGATTAAGCAAAATTAAGTCCTAACAGATCTAAATTGGCCTAAAAACTACTTGTTCTCTAATTTTGAAAACCTAAATCTAACTTATACTAGCTGAAATTTTAGCTTGAAAATGGCCTTAAGGCCTTTTATACCATCTGATGCAATTGACCACAAATCTCAAAACCAAATAGTACAGATCTAAGACTTGGTTTCCACAACTTTTTTACACCTATTTCAAGAGTAAAATACTGATAATAGCAACTAGAAACAATCTAAGCTCAAATTGCTACAAATCTAAACTAATGAACTCAGATTCAAAGCAAACAACACACAAGTCTACTATAAGCTAATTTAACCTAATTAAGACCTTTAAACCTAATCTTATAATCCTCAAAATGAGATTTAAGTTCAATTAAAAGAGCTAAATGGCTCTTGACAGTACTAACTTAAGTTAGAGCTGTCTTGACCCAAACACCCCTTTAAAATACTTAAACCCATTTTCAGCTTATAAAATTGAAAGTTAAAGTTCAAACTTCAAATACCAGATATTACAAAGCTTATATCAAACCTAATGAACAAATATCATCAATCAAATAAGCAGAAACTATAAGCTAATGACTAATGCTACTATTTTTAGATTTTTAACTGTTTTATGACAAATATATGAAAACTAAGATTTTAAACTAACAACTTAAACAAAATAAGCATCAAACAACATTATTAAACAAAACTAAACTAATCTAAACAATTATAAGCAGAAAATAAGCAGTATTAAGCTAGATTACAGAATTAAAACTCTAAAAGGAAAAATTAAACTTACAAAAGCCTTTGCTTAAACAAGGCTCATTAAATTTGCTCGAGGAGCTACTCAACAAGCTCCATCTTATCTTATGATAAGCTGGTTCGGAAACCCATCCAGATCTAGTTTCCCTTCCAAAAATAAGCTGTGATAAATTTGAGGGAGAATTTGAGTATCACTAAAGCTTAGTTAAGCTTTTGAAAGCTTAACTAAGTGAATAACTAGCTTATTGGTTTTTATGACAGCTTATTGAGCTTTAAAAGAGTATAAGAGAGCTTATTAAACCATAATTCATTAAAGTAAAAACATGACTTGCAAATTGAACAATATGAAAACAAACTTTTATTTATTTAATAAACTGAGTACAACTTGAAAAGAGAGTTACATTGATTTGAAAATACAATAAGCTAAATGATACAATAAGCTAAAGCTACCCTAAAATTACACTAAGAAACTACACTAGATAACTCTGTGAGTGAGCGAGGCCTCCTTTTTATAGGCAAGAGAGGAAGATTCTAGCCCTTTGACGCTCCCTTTGATCTCAGCCCTTGATCTCTTCTAATCATTGGATCTCTAATTGTAGCCGTTGGATGAAAAAGTGAGCACACGGATTGCCAGCGTGGCAATCCAATCATTGGGAAGTGATTGTGCTTCTTTTGAACTATTTTTAGTGTAAAGTTCCCTTCTTTGTGTGTTTCTTTTTTTCTTTGATGTACAACTGCCCATTATCATATTGATCAGATGGTGTAACCATGGGCCAATCATTTGGCTTTGATGATGTAATTCCATTGCTGAGCCGGAGCATAGCACCCCCCGAATCTTAGATCCACTGAGTGTAATTTCATTTAAATTGAGGTTAAATTAGGTGCAGGGTAAATCTGGGGACGATGGATAAAACAGTAAAAAAAATACTTTTGGACGCCTTTTTACCTTTTTCTATTCGTTTGAGTATGACCTAGGTAAAATGAGAGGTTTACTTGGGTCAATAGGGGGATTGGGCTAATAGGTTTTACTATTTGGGGGGGGAAAAAAACTACTTTTGGCGCCTTTTTTTCCTTTTCTATTCGTTTGAGTTTGACCTAGGTAAAATGAGGGTTGACTTGGGTCAAAAGGGGATTGGGCTAATGGTTTTAATATTTGGGCTCGGTAAAAAGTAAAAAGGGATTTTGGGCTTGGTAAATAGGGTTATATTAAAGACTTAACGACCGTTAGTCCCTAAGTAATAAAGGACTAACGGTGTTATTTATTTAGGGACTTTTGGTGAAAATGTTTTAACAATAAGGGCTCATTTGGTATTTTTAAGGTTTTGTCATCATGTGGGTTGACCAAGGTTGACCAATGTTGACTTTTATTGACCTTTGTTGACAAACATCCGGCTCTTGTGTACTCTTTCCGTCTCGTGTTCGTTTTTGCCCAGTTTTTGGCTCTTTTCTTGTGATTCTTGTAATATCCGTACCTACACATCACAAAAGACAAAATACACAATATACAAGCATAATTTTGCACATATTCATATTTTAAGGGTTATTTTTGATACAAAATGGATATGTGATTTCTCACATATCACATAGTAAAGTTTCAAAGTTACGCGTTTGCATTCCTTCTCCCCCTTTTGTCAAAACAAAAAGATTTTTCTTGGATATAGGTAGGAGCATTTAGGTTGGAGGTATGAAAAGAAGGTATGTGTTCCGGGTATATAGGTTGGAGGAATTAGAAGAAGGTAGGTGCTCCAAGTATATAGTTTGAAGGAATGAAAAGATGGTAGGTGCTCTGAGTATATAGATTGAAGGTATGAGGAAAAAGACATGAGAAATAAAGGTTGAAGGTGATTTTGTGTTTCTTGGATAGTTGAGAGGAGGTCATAAGAAATGAGAGGAAGATATGAGAAGAAAGTAGGTGCTCCGAGTGTATAAGTTGAAAGTATGAGAAGAAACCTGAAGGTGATTTTGAAGTAGAGGAGGTGAAGTATGTAGAGTATGGATGAACCCTTCATTGTATTTGACGATCCTATATCCTATCTTCCTATAAAGGTGAGCTTGCATCATCCCAGTGAAGTCTTCTATCATCACGGTTTAACTAAATCTATGCTATTTACTCACATATATTCGAGCTCCCCCTTGCTCATTGCACCCCATGATAATTACATTCCTTGCATAGTGACTTTAGCGGATCCATAGATCAAATAAATTACCATCAAAATTCAAGACATTTGATAAATGAAATTTAAATAAATAGGACACTTGTAAGTGTTGCCCCTCGGTGTATGCTCCCCCTTGTTTAGGGCACCAAAGAATCAAGATATGAATGCGAGCTACAAAACAAAGTTATTAGACAAGTGCACACATATATATAGCAAGACATTAACGAGGAACTAGACATGCACTTTTAGGTGTTAGTATTCTAAAGTATGACACTTTTAGGTGTTAGTATTCTAAAATAAAAAGACTCTAGACATATGTTTAAGAACTAAGGTTCGACCGAATTTTAATAAAAGAGAATGAGATTCATTTATTGATTGACACACAAATATTATGAGAATGACGTTTTTTAAGGTATATGAATGACACTTAATATCTTGGTGAGATATGCCTAGATATATATTTTGAGAGGATAAAAAAATAAGATGAGGATGGAGACGATATGCTCTTGGATGTGAAAGAAAATGATTCCATAGAGCCAAAAAGTGGGGAAGGATGAGTGAGACTAAAGAAGGAAGGTATTGACAGGAGGTTGTCAAAATGGATTAACATATCATTTGCACCAACAATGATGTGCATGTGATCCTATCGAGACAAAGATGGACGATTGGGAATTCAAAGGTTTATTTGATGTTTTGTTGGTTGTCAATGTTGAGGAACAAAGGTGGGTATGTGAAATGAGGTTGTAGTTCTTTTATGGTGGAAGAATAATGAAAGACGCAACAATGTGGTATAACACTTGAAGATTGAATATCTTCATTATGTTCTTCACTTTCTAGAAAGTGGAAAGTTTTGCGAAAGAGTGACATTTGTATTTTGCAAATTACTTAAATATTTTAAATGAAATAATTAAGTTGTCACGAGATATAGGAGGAATTTTAATAGTAACAAGACTATTAGAAGAGAGAAGAAATGTTTAGAAGTGAGAAGAAATGTTAGAGGTGAGAAGACTTGTTAGAAGTGAAAAAGGAACATTTAGGAGTGAGAGGAAACGTCAGAAGCAAAAAGACTATTAGAGGTGAAACGACTATCAGAAGTGAGAAGACTATTAGAAGTGAGAAGGCCAATTGAGGTAATAAAAGACGCTTATGAGAAGTGAGGACCAAGATGTAAGGGGATTTGTGATTATTGCGATTGTAAGGATTGTGTTTAAGAATGAGACGTATTTCAAGCAACGATGCTTATGAGTGTTGGGATATGAGGATGACCCATTGATCTATAGAGAGATATTGGGCATAGGTTTGTGCTTTATGAAAGATAGTTCATCCTTCATGGATTATAGTAGTGAAAAGTCACAATTAGGTTGGTGGTAAAGGATTGCAAGGTGAATCTTCTTGCGAAGATGACTCGGTGGATGACTCAAGACTCATTTTTCATTTCACCTTGTTGGTTTGAAGATGTACTAGAATTAGTAATCATTAACAAGAGTGAATAATAGTTAATGAGGTTTGAGTGAGGATAGACGTTGAAATTTCGAAATTTAAACTAGAAAACGAGAAGCCCGGAATCCCGAACAATGGGGGAAAAACCTAATATTTTAAATAAAAACCTACGAAGAATTTTTCACTTCTAAAACTACTCTATGGGACAAAATAACGATAGAAATAAAAGAATAGACCGAAAACGGTAGTTCGTTTTGGGACCCCAAAAACGAATCAAAAACAAAATCCTGCACCCGGGACCGCTCTTTAAATAAAAGAAAAGTTGTAAAAATGGCCCTCGAAAATTTTTGTATTTTTCCTACAAACTATATGACAAGCCAACGAATAATTTTTGTATATTTCCTACAATACTATATGACAAAAGGAAAATTTTCTAAAAAAGCAAATATTTTTTTGTTAATTTTTGTATTTTTTTATGAATTAATTAAATTTTAACGAAATTAATATTATATAAAACAATATAAGTTGACTACGAAAATTCTTGAAAAAATTTACACTAATTACTAGAATACTTTATTGGTCCTACGAAAATAAGAAACAAAGAAATAGCTTATAAATAAGCCCGAAATAAGCTGTTTTCAGCTTATGAGCTTATAAGCCTAAAAAGACTATAAATACACAAGCCCTTGGGACTATAACGAAAAAGTCCCAAGGGCGCAGTGGTAAGGTGTGTGTAAAAGGGGGTTTGTATCGAGAGGTCACGGGTTCGAGTCTTGCTCACCCGGACCTCTTGTCTTTCCCCCTTTTTTTTATTTTTGAAAACTCTAGGGTAGAAATTGTAAAAGAGGAAAGTAAAGGGTAGGCGGGCAAACTATTATGAATTTACACTACAATGAAAACGGGTACCCCTGAACTAATGAGAAAATACCATTTAAACCCTACGATCTAGCTTATTTTTGGCTTATTGAAAAAGTGAGATTTAGCAAAAACTTAAAACTACAAAGTTGTTAAAGAGCTTATTCTAAACAACATTAACAAAGACACTTTTGACTTTTGTCCACAGAATAAGCTAAAAATCTAGCTTTTTGCTACTGTTCACAGAAACTAAGCTTGAAACAACTTATCTAGTTTATAGCTTATTTCAAGCCCATCACACCCCACACCCCCCACACCCCCCTCACTTATTTTTGAAGAAAAAGAAAAAACAAAGAAGTTTTTAGAGATTAAGATGTGAAACTAAAGGTATCTAAACAAAAAAATTAACTATGTATTAAACAAATTTAGCAAGAAAATTGAAATGAAAAAGTGCTAGTTTTTCTTAAAACTGTTATAAGCTTTTCTTAATAAGCTAAAATTGCTTATTTCTTATCCTAAAAAGCTGAAACTTTAGAAATAAGCTATGCTATGGATATTAAGCTAATCTAGATAAAAGGATTTTAACTTTTTACAATAGAACATGGAATCAAACAAGAAATTAGCTACAAATCTAAAAAGCTGCTTATACTTTTGTAGGGAAAAAATAAGCTAAGTTAAAAGCTGAATATTGAAAACTAAAGATGAGAAAGTTATAAGCTAATGAATTCTAGAATATGCTTTAAATTCTGTGATTTCAGTATCTACTTATGAATGCTCTTAAGACAATTAGAAAATTGAGTAGCAACAATAGTTAAGACTGTTGTTGCTGGTGCAATTGACAAAATGGTAAATGCAGGCTAAGCTCTTAACCTAAAACTCATATACTCATTAACCACTTGTATCTAAACCTATTTTCTCCTGAATTGATCACTAAATTGTTAGATGCTCTTTAAATCTATGAGACTCTAAAACTCTTAAAAACTCTTAAAAAACTCCCCTGGTGCTAAGTATGGAGAAATCTAGCCCTAAACTTTGTAAACCTCTTATACTTATACTTCTAAAAACTTTTAATAATTCATTCTACATGACTAACTCAAACTGAATGATACATTTTGTACAAAACTACTATTGACTTTAAGAGTCAAATACGGCTTGTACAAACAACTCTTTATGTGACTGTACAATCACCTAAAGTTAAACTTGAAAACTGATTTAAAACTAAAACAGCTAAATCCTTTTATCTACTTTCACTAAGATTAACCTACTTAAGCTAAGTGAGCTCTAAAAATCCTAGCTTATTAATAGGAAATAAGCACTTTCTCTACTAGCTTATTCTACTTACTTTGACAGGAATTTTAAAATGAATCAACTTGATTTCAAACATAAAACAGAATAAAACTAATACATCTATAAACTAATTAAGAAAAATGAAACAGGATTAAACATGAGATTTCAAAAGAATAAGCAATTTGAATTAAGCTATGAATGCTAAAAAAATGACTTTGAACCTGTGAATGTAGACTCTGAACCTAGCCACTCTATCTGAGTGAGTGGCTTACAAATGTAATCCTAATGGCTTCCTAGCCTCTTAAACAAAGTGGCAATAAGCTCAAGATAAGCTGTTCTTTGCTTATTTACTTCTTGTAACCTCAAGTGAATTGAAAGGAACTCAAGTTATCATACTTTGATGTAAGTTGTAGGAAATGAGTAAATGAATCACTAAAACAGAATTTTAACTAAATTTGAGCTTATGAACAAGAATAAGCTCAAAAGAGCTTATGGAGAGCTTATTGAGTGAATTCGGCTTAAAATTGAAATCAAAGGACAATGAAACTTGAAAACTAAATGTTATTACTCAAATGAATGAAGTACAAACTGAAATAAGGAAAGTACAAGTGCTTAAGGCTGTTTTCTAAAAAGCTTGAAAGAAAAATGCTTAAAATTGAAGAAACTACAAACTGAAAATTAAAACTAACTAACTAACTCCTGAACCTCTGTCTTCTTCTTCTTTTATAAGCTAGGAAGCTTCTTTGTTGTGTGTTTGTTGTGTTAGTTTGGTGAGAGGAAAACCAAACTCAATCTTGATCGTCGAATAAGCCTTGGGGAGTTGTGGGATTGCCAACTTGGCAATCCTATAGTTGGGAAAGTTTTAGTGGAGGAGGAGGGGTGAGTTTGTCCATGGGGAAATCGGGGTTACAGGGTAAAAGGTGTGAGGCGAACCCGTGACCTGGTTTGGGGTTTCAAAAATGGCGGGAAAAGGTGTTGGGGTGACAGGGTATAAGTTTACCCATTTGGCAAGGTTGGTCCTTGAGGGATATATGGTCGATTGCACAATTCGTCCTTGTGTTTATAACCTTTTGGGGACTTGGCAAAACAAGTCCCCAAGAGTTATATCACTCTTTGCAAGAGTCGTCCTTGGTGTATTACAAGTATGGGGACTTGGCAGTTTTGCCCCCCCCCCCACTTGTTACTTTGAGTAGTTTGCAAAATCAGCCCTTGTCTTTACTTTTCTCTTTTCCTCTTTAAATTTAAGTTTAGGGATTTGGCAATTTTAACCCTCAAACTTATATTTCTTCACATGTTGACTTTTGGATTTGTCGGGGTTGACTTTGACTTTGACCAGTTGACTTTTCTGTTGACTTTTTGACTTGATTGACTTTTCGGCTTCGATTTGGCTTTGTCTCTCACAGTCTTTTCCATTCCGAGTCCGGTTTTGTCGTTTTGGCTTTGTTTTTCGTCCTTTTCTTAGTTATCCGTTCCTGCACAATACAATTAGCAAAACAAGCGTATATTTGGCATTTTAAGTCCGTTTTTGGTTATTTTAGCTCGTTTTTAAAGGTAAAAGGTATGTGTAATTAAGCACATACCAAAATCCCCCATACTAAGGTATTGCCGTGTCCTCACGCAATGTTATGAAGTAAACATTTACGAAAACTAAGAATCTCAATCCCCCTCGACTAATAACTTTGAAAAGTAGCAAAGTGTTTGCAAGGTGAATCTTCTTGCGAAGATGACTCGGTGGATGACTCAAGACTCATTTTTCATTTCACCTTGTTGGTTTGAAGATGTACTAGAATTAGTAATAATTAACAAGAGTGAATAATAGTTAATGAGGTTTGAGTGTAGGATAGACGTCAGCTCTTAGCAGCAAGAGAGAGAGAAAAGGTGTTCGTTTTATGATTTAAAAAAGAAATGACAGATATCACAAGCCTGCTGCCGGCGGTCCCATACATATCTGGGGGCAGCCAAAAAAGATCTTGGGGCCGCCGGACCGCCAACAGGAGGGATGTTTAAGGTTTGATTTTTGACGAATTTTTCAAAAGGAGTGACTTTTAATTTGGATTTCACTAATTAAAAATACTTAAAACACTTCAGATGAAGTAATTAAGTTGTCACGACACAAGGAATAGAAAATAGACTAGAATCGAGACTAGAAGAAAAGAAGAGAACGATTTACGGAATGTGTTCCATCATTCCTAGAATTAGACGAAGAAAATTGAATGATTCGCGCTTGAGGGGTAAAGAAAGAATGTCGGCGATGTTATCTTCAGATGGAACTTTTTTGATGGAGATGTTTCTTTTTTGTTATTGTCCGAAAGGAAATGGTGACGTATCTTGATATGTTTCGTCCGCGAGTGAGAAAATAAATAAAGAAGAAAACAAACAAAGATGGAAGTGACGAGCTTGACAATTTCAAGACGAATGGTGGTTAGCGTATGATGAAATACATCCATGAAGTTATGTAGCTCTTCTCTGGCAATATGAATGTTCATAGAACAATCACACGACGAGGTATGAGGTTTTCTTAAAGGTGGTAGCGGAAATGGTGGACGAAAGAGATTAGCCATCTATATGGTTGTAGAGGCGCGATTGAGAGAGAAGGAAGAGGTGTGATCGAAAGATAAAGAATGTTTTCGTTGAAAATAAAAAGGAGAGCGTTTTAACTTGTGTTGTTAAAAGGCTTGAATATGGATTTTCGAATATGACCTTTAACGCTTGCGATCACAAGTTAAAGATACTTGAATATTTCGGATGAAATATTTAAGTTGTCAAACCTACTTGGAAGAGTGTTAGATTTGAATCTAACTTTTCCTTGACAAAAGATTGGATTATTTAGAAGAAAGCAAGATGATGATTAAAGGAATGTGTGAATGAAGAATCTAGGAGATATAAGACCATTTTTTTGACTCTTTTGACTTTTTAGATTTGTGACACGGACGCGAAGAAAAATATTCTAGTGTGAGAAAATATATACCTAGATGCATAAGATATATATATATATATATATATATATATATTTATATATATATATATATATATATATATATATATATATTTTATAATATATTATATATTATAATCATGCAAGTTTATCTAAGCATGCATCAACACAATAATCAACGAGATTAATGTATAAGACTATATGGCATCTAAACGTTAATTGTCATACATTAAACTGACATAGTGTAGGTGCACAATTAACACGTAAGTCATGTAAAATGACGCATACAAAACATGATAATTTTAAATGCAATTGTCATGTAAAACATGTTAGCATTTAGCATTTATGAGCATGTGTTATTTAGATAAACTAAAAGATATTTTATCTAAATTACTAGAAGAAGACAAATGCCTTTACAATAGACATTGTTAGGATTAAGAAAATCCATGTAAAAGACTCGGTCACCCCGTGTTGTATCTAGCATAGGTTAGCTCGTTGTCTTAGTATTAATCGTTTAGTTACCGTACGACTTATGGTGTTGGGCCGGGTCTTTACCCACTTGTTAGCCCACTTCATGGCCCACTTAGGGGCACCAAAACACTTGTATAAATACCCCTTTTTAGCCATGGGAAGAGGTTGGTTGTTCATTTCAATATACACACATTATAAGGTGTTTCTCTCACTAGAACTAGTACTTTCTCTCTCTACAAATTGGCCAACCCAATCTCCCATGCTTGTGTTATGATATCCAATATACTACAATTGGTATCAGAGCTCCTGGGATGATTAGATAGATTGTGTGTGCGTTTTCTTGGTTAGTTTGGATCAAAAGTTTGGTTTTTGAAGGTTTATGGTCTTTTTCTTGACACTCTTTGAGTCTCACATTTGTGGTGTTAAAGTTAGTGTTTTTATAGTTTTTATAACCTTCTAGGATCAAGTTGTGCAAAAGAAACCAAGCAAAAATGTTCAAAAAGGTGATTTTTAGGTGAAAAAGTTCATATTTTTCTTGACTGCGTTTTGTCTCACTGGCATATTCTTGGTTGTGTTTTGTTAGAAAAAGTACACTGCATTTTGTCGTTTAGGTAAAGTACAACAGTACCGCGTTTTGTCGTATTAGTCATTGCGTTTTGCCTATAATCATTGCGTTTTGCCTCTGATTATTGCGTTTTGCCTCTGATCATTGCGTTTTGCGCATTTAATAGCTAAACAAATAAACGTTGAGCATCAAGATAATCATGAAGGTATATAACTGCATTACATGGGAGCAAGTTATCATCTTAAAACTTCAAAGCACATATGTGAGGTGTAGGTTATCTAGATTGACTAAGGAGAAACCTAATATCTACTTGCTTAGTGTGCACTCATAATGAGATACAAAGTCCATCAATGTAAATTATCATTAGGCATATTTAGGAAGAGCCATTTAATCAAATTAGAGAATGAATATGAGACTATCACTAGTGGTGCTCAATTTAGGCTAAACATGACCATTTTTATGGGTTATACCACGAACCCAACTTCACTCTTGGAAGCAGTTCAACCGTTAGGTCAAATTGAATTTCTAGTGCAATAGATTCTCCAGTAGTCATTCTCATGTTAGACAAAATAGAATTCCTATATTTGCCTAATGAAATGTAGCAAAGATAAATTTTGTATTGTATTTTCATACACGACCCAATATGAATCAACTAACATGCTTTAATTCCGGTTTGCATAATCCTAATCAAGATGTGTGGAATTCTAAGGTTTGAATGAGAGAGCAAGCAAGTTGTTGTATGTATAAGAAAGAATGAGTCATCTAGGACCTACGAGTGTGCTTAAGAGTGACAATGTGTAATGCTCTATATTAAGAGTGTTCAAAGAATGCACCATTGCATGTCTTTTATGAAAGAAATCTAATTAAGGTTATTTATCTCAATAGATCATGTAAATATTTATTTGTAGAAATAATGATGATTAACTAAAGTTTAGTTACATGTATGTTGGACTTTTTAAACAAGAGATTGACAAAAGGAAGATGATTATTTGGGAGATGGTGTTGACATTAGGTTATTGGGACAATGACGTAGGATCCATCGATTCGTGGATCTAGGACGTAGGATCCATCAATCCGTAGAGGTGCCAAATTTGGACAAGGATCATTTTCCTATTATTTGGGAGATGGTGTTGCCATTAGGTTATTAGGAGAAGCTTATATAAGTTCTAAGGTTTTTCTATATGTGTTTTCGGAAAGATATTTGGAAGGATCTTAATGAAGATTTGCCCAATGTTAACTGGTAGAAGGCTGTGTGGTTCCCTCAATGTAATCCTAGACATGCTTTCATCATGTGGCTTGCAATAAGGAAAAGGTTGTCAACCCAAGATAGAATGATGAAGTGGTGCAAGGAGAAGTTACTTTGGCCTTTGTGCAGTAAGACTAATGACTCACATAATCACCTTTTTTTCAAGTGTGATTATGCTGGAAATATCTGGGATAGTTTGAAAAAAAGAATTAATGCAGCTCATTTCCCTGATGAATGGGATCAAATTGTCTAAATTATGGGGAATAGCAAAGACTCAAACTCTATTTGGAGTATTCTTAAGAAGATTGGTTTTGATACTAGCATAGATCACATATGGAAGGAGAGAAATAACAAAATCTTTACTCAAGAAAGGAAGTCCTACAACCAAGTACTGCAAAGTATCATTGAAAATATCAGACCGCAGCTGATGAGCTTATCTGTCAAGAAATCAACAAATAATTTAAAGTTTGCTAAGGTTTGGGAGGTAAAATTGGTGTTTAAGGAATCTTCTTCTAAAAATTAATGGGCAGGTATCATTTAATGTTTAGAAGTTGGAGCTATCTGAATTAGATATTGGCTGTTTTTGAAGTATAAGGGTGTTTAAAATAACAAACATTTGGAATATATCAGATTCTCCTTATTGTTGAGGAATTTTTTATTTTTTAGAAACCATTTCAATGGGAGAATGCTTATATCTTGAAGTTTTTCTTGGTAGTATTTCTGATTGTCCCTCATAAACTCTGCAGTTGGCCTTGGGAGGAACTGTTTGGTTTATTCTGGGTCATTTCAGAAGTCTATTGAGTTAAATGTACCTTAAGGTAGGTTCTCCTATTGATGAGGGAAAATGGTTTGGAGGGCAGTGCACTGCCGTAGGAGGAAAGAAAGGGTATAGGTGAGGGTTTGTGTTCCTCATCTAGTGATGCCTTTGCCTCTTGTCTACTTGATCAAATCAGTGAGGACGTAGCTACTGTTTTGGTTTTGGTAGTCAATGTTAAGGAAATGTAGCTAGTTGGGTATATCCCCTCATCTATTATGAATGGGTGCTATATTTTCTATGATGTTGCCTGTTTTAAGGTTCATTCTAGGTTATTGCGGATGCTGGATGAATGATCTATGAATGCCTTGAATCAGGAAATGTAGTCATGAAAATGTGGTATTGGTGAAACAAGGGTGAACTCTAATAATTCATAGTTCTGATATTGAGCTTTGGTGTTTGGTACAGATATCAGAGGAGCTTTCAGTATTGTCCAAGATCTAAGGATTTATATTGTCTGAGATAGAATGTACTTGATATCTCTTGGAAATCAGTTGTTGTATGTTCTAGTTAGTATTTTACTTGTATCTAAATTAGCATGTATACTTTGACCATACCTAATAACACAAACATTTGAACACTTTAGACTCAATGAGACATCTTCGTTGCAAGTGTGAGTTACAATTTGATGACTAATCTTGTTGTCTTGTAATCGACTTCGTGATTTCATGTAATAACCGAGGATGGTTATACATCTAGACTTGACATCCAAGTCTTGCTCATCAAGTTGGAGTACTTATGAGTTTCCTGATGGAAATTTATAAGTCGTCAATCTTACTCAGAGTGTATTAAGTTTAACATGTATAATTTGACCATAACTAATAACACAAATATTTGAAAACTTTAGACTCAGTGAGACATCTTCATTGCAAGTGTGAATTGCAATTTGATGACTAATATTGTTGTCTTACAATCGACTTCGTGATTTTATGTAATAACCGACGATGGTTAAACATGTAGACCCCGAAAAATATCTATGGTCATTTGATTGATATTTCCGTGATCTAGATAAATCCTAATCTTGATTTCTTGTTCATATTCCAAATTTGTAATTGGATTGAATAGTGAGATTGATTATCATTTGAATAATAATCATCTTCATATTCGAAATCTTCTTACGATCACTTATTTAAAGAAAGTGCAATAATGGTTTGTGGAATATGTTCAATTATTCCTAGTCCTAACGTTAGATGGTTAAAAAGTTCTCATTTGGTGAAGAAGAAGTATTATGCTTATTTGGTTAAATAAGGGAAAGTTTAAATGAGTAGTAGAGTTTGAGTTTTGAATGTTATGAAGCTCAATGTTAAATTGTTGTGCATTTGCTTATGTATGGCTTTTCGGACATGACAACTTTACCAAATGCATGCACGTAAAGTACTTGAATATTTTGGATAAAATATTGATCCCAATCCTTGATCGATTCTTTAGCTTGTATAAAGAATATGTTACCTTGGATAAATCCAAAATAACACTGATAGAAACTTTGTGTTGAATATTAAAGAGTATGCGGAATCTACTCTTTAATACCTAGAAGAATTATGAATAAAACAGTGAATATGAAAGAACACAAATGTAACCAAAAAGCTTCAATATTATTATGATGAATAATACGAGTACTCTGGCTAGTACTAGGGTTTACAACCTTGAAGCTATATCTCTACACACACTTTTTCTCCATTCCAAAACTATGTGTCTATGATCTCTTTATATAGAGAGATCATAAGACTTACAAGGAAACATAATTAATACAATTAATACACACTTAATTACAAGGAAAAGTGTATAAGGTTATAAATCTTTCTCATTGTAATGCATATCATCCCTCCATCAATAATGTTGATCTTGTTTCCTTCTTTAGCATATCTTGTTTCCCAATCAACATTAATATCTTCAGTCATTGACTTCAATCAGCAGGTAATCTCTTCAATCAGCATTAACAATATTCACTAGCAGCATTAACTTTGTGCTAGCAGTACTAACTACTTAGAATATTTTCTTCAGTCTTCACCAGCAGTCTTAAGTCCTTCAGCAGTATTAAGTTAGTACTGGCAGTACTAACTTTGCTCTAGCAGTACTAAGTTTACTCTAGCAGTACTAACTGATTAGTACTGGCAGTTTCCATACACAAGCATTATTTCCATGTATCTGAAGAGTACTAAATTTGCTTGGCTAGTACACAAGTTATATAAGACTTTAATTCCTAATAATCCTCCCTTAAACTTGATATTCATCTTGTTAATCATCAAGTTTCTTTATTAAAGGCTTCTTGATCCCAACAATCCTCCCCTAAACTTGATGTTCATCTTCTGAATCTTTAAGTTTCTTGATAAGAAGCTTTATCTTCACTAGGAGGATGTATCTAAACACTTCTTGTATTGTGACTTGTCATTTTCTTGTGTCAACTCTGCTCCTGCTCTCTTTTCATCATCAAATTGATCTTGCAATTTCATAGCTGCTTTATAACCAAGTCTTTCTTGCTCTTGTTTTCTCTTTTTGTATTCAGGGCTATTTAACCTCACTGATCTTCAATTTTATCCTATGGGTTTGCCTTGCAAATAAGAAAAAATTAGACCTTCTTGGGAACCCAAGCCATTACAGACCTGGATCTGCCTCTTACATCAACATAGTCATATCTCTTCAAAGTGATTGATGCACTATTAGGTTTGATAGGTCTCCAAACCCAACATGTTGAGGCCTTAACTGCATTAACCCGATTCGTCCTAACAGCATTAAAATGACTTTGTCTGGCAGTATTAAGTGAAATTAGGCCAGACCTAGTTAAGATTTTTCTTGGAACCATGTGTCTTTTTGGATTGGGGGGTGTAATTTCTTGGAGAATTTTGTTGGATCACCCTTCTTGATTATTTCACATTGTTTTTTCTCCCCTTGACCTTTTACGTTGCTCTTTTGTTTAAATGTATATGAGAGGTTGATTCAAAACTTCCACGACCATAGAATGTTTTAGTTCATTACACTTACCAAAGTTACTTCCTAGTTGTTGGGACTTCAGATTATTCTAATTTCTTTGGTTTCCCCTAGGACCTTTTGATCTGTACATCTCAGCATACCTAACTGTTTTCCTAACTGGTTTTTCTTGTTGTTTTGGTCTAACAACATCAACTTTAGGAATAGTAGGAACAACAGTTTTCTTTTCTACCACAACAGGAGACTCAACTTCATCCTCATTATCAGAAACCCATTCTTCAATCAAAGGAGCATCAGAATTTTTCTTAGTCTCATTTGAAGAATTTTCACAAACACATTTATTGGCCCTTAATTCCAATTTTTGGGGGCGCCCTTCAAACTCAGGTTGTTGTAACTCCTCAAGACCAGAGCTCGACAAATCAATAGTAGGGGGTACAAATAAGCCTGTAGGTGGAGGTGCAAGTGCAAGTGCATTATACCCCACACCTTTTCTATTGTTATCAAATATTTGGTTTCTAATCAATTTATCTAAACTCTTAGAAGCATTTTCAAAATTGTCAATTTTAAACTGATTGCTCTCTTTTTCTTTCTTAAGTCTTTCTATCTGAATCTTAAGAGCATTAATTTCTGATTCATTAAATGAGGCATCTTTTTTAAGAACAGCAATTTAATCACAAAGCATACCCTCATTTTTCTTGTAGAAGACTAGTCGTTCTTCCACAGAAGCTAAACCTCTTTTATAATTGGCTAAATTAAACTCTGACTGGTTTAGATCTATTCTCAAATCATCATATTGCTTTTTAAGAGTTTCATAGTTTTTTAGACATGATTTAGAACAAGTAGTTACCTCAGAGTCTGAAAGAGCCATAGGAGCCATCTCTTCCTTGTGAGTAAAGGATTCTTCTTGATAGTTTCTTCTAGATCAAAGTTTCATAACACCTGCTCTGATACCACTTGTTGATCCTAATCCTTAATCGATTCTTTAACTTGTATAAAGAATATGTTACCTTGGATAAATCCAAAATAACACTGATAGAAACTTTGTGTTGAATATTAAAGAGTATGCGGAATCTACTCTTTAATACCTAGAAGAATTATGAATAAAATAGTGAATATGAAAGAACACAAATGTAACCAAAAAGCTTCAATATTATTATGATGAATAATACGAGTACTCTGGCTAGTACTAGGGTTTACAACCTTGAAGCTATATCTCTACACACATTTTTTCTCGATGTCAAAACTATGTGTCTGTGATCTCTTTATATAGAGAGATCATAAGACTTACAAGGAAACATAATTAATACAATTAATTACACATTAATTACAAGGAAACTGTATAAGGAAACTAAATCTTCTCTTTAAAGCATATCATCACTCCATCAATAATGTTGATCTCGTTTCCTTCTTTAGCATATCTTGTTTCCCAATCAGCATTAATATCTTCAGTCATTGACTTCAATCAGCAAGTAATCTCTTCAATCAGCATTAACAATATTCACTAGCAGCATTAACTTTATGCTAGCAGTACTAACTACTTAGAATATTTTCTTCAATCTTCACCAGCAGTCTTAAGTCCTTCAGCAATATTAAGTTAGTACTGGCAGTACTAACTTTGCTCTAGCAGTACTAACTGATTAGTACTGGCAGTTTCCAACACTTAGCATATTTCCATGTATCTTGAGCAGTACTAAATTATGCTTGGCAGTACAAAGTATGAAGACTTTAATTCCCAACATAAAACATTCAAGTCGTCAATCCTACTTCATTGTGTATTTTATGCATATAGTTGCCAAATATTTGGAACACAACTATTAGACAAGTAATATGACATCATTTACACAAGTGTGAGTTATGATCTGATGCATATTATTTTCATCTTGGAAAAGGATGTCTTTATTTTCATATCAATCGAGTGTGATTGAATATGTAGGTTTAAGATAATATCTCTTGTTACATTTGATTATTCTTTAAAGCTAGACAAATAAGATCGATTTCTTGTCAAGTACTACAAAAACTTGTCACAATATAGTTTCGATAATAATCTTAAATATATATTTGTTATATTGAAATCGTATATATTCAAAATCTTTCTTGACCCTCACGAACACTCCTTTTTAAAAGAAACAAATAAAGATTTTTATAGTGTGTTCCATTAATCCTAAGACTAGTTGTAAGCAAGGCTGACTTTTAAGAGGTACCACAAGTGATATGCACGGGCCACAGCCAAAATGGGGCCACCAAATTTTAAATATTTGTTACATATAAGGTTATTATTTTACCACTATTCTATAACAAATGGTATATTTCGTATGTCAATATAAGTTGAATTTGAGATTTCGTGTTTGTTGGCCCAATAGAGGTAAGGCCTAAGTCCCAATATAACACACACATATATATATATATATAGAAAACATGACTTGTGTCTCATTAATTAGTCAAAAGACGAATTGAAATTTCTGAACCAGTTTGGAGACATTAGGGTTGCGGGCTTGCGGTAATAATTTTTTGCTTTCATAATCCGATTTTGAGTTTTGTTATTAATCCATCTGGACTCCGGTTAGGTTTCAAACTTATTATTTTTACTTTTTGTTAAGATTTTTGCCTTTTAGAGTATAATTTTTTAATCTTTTATGCTTGTTACCTGGTTACATATTTCTTTTAGTATCGTTGTTTTAATGTTTTTGGAATCTTACTAATACTTTATACGTATTATCAATGGGTACTTTAATTTATATTTCCACTTTTGGTATTTAGCGGTGCCTCGGTATAATCGTGGCACAGGGCCACCGAAATCCACGAGACGGCCCTGGTTGTAAGGTGAGGCTGATGAAATGATGACAAATTAATTTCTTACTTCAAAATTGTCATATATTTTGCTTGTGTGAAAAACTATTTGTTGATATGTATAGTATGCATAGTGTTTGACATTTTATGAGTATATAAATGATTCTCCTAACCATTTTTATACAACACACATCTTTTGTAAAATATTATATGTTTATATATAGAATATAATTAATGTGTGTGTGTTAGATCAAATGCAAGCACAAGCAAGGTTTAAAAATACATTCTCTTTTACTTAATTACTAATGTATTAATATAATCTTTTCTTTTGTTTAACCAACCCAAGGTCAAACAACGCACAATGATGAAAAGATTTAGACATCTTGTTTAGAAGAGAGTTAATGTGTTTGAAATATTTTAGTAACGGGTTTTAACATATGATCTAAGGACTTTATTTTTTCCACCATTGACAAAACTAGTGAACGCTCATTCCTAAATGGGTTACTACACTCAAAATGATTTACATGATGTTTATATAACACTTGTAAATGTAGCGATCTATGCCTATATGCAATGCACAAACAATTTTGCAACTTAAAGCAAGAAATCTAGCGTAATTTCCTATTAGGAATAATCTGAAAAAAATAGTATCATACAAATATCATAAATGGAACAAGTGTTAAGATGTATATTTAGCTAAAATTACACATAGGGATCATTTAATTATTAAATATCATATTAATAAAGTTAAAACTAAGTTAAACACATATAATCATCTAGTATACACATAAGGATATTCGTCGTTGTTTCATGTATTAGATACAACGATGTATACTTAGCTTGAATTTAAAAAAAAAGTTTTCTTCCCATTTAAAAAATTAATCAAGATCAATGTTTTGAAAAGATAAATATATCGTGTTTCAAAGATACATTGACTAGAAATGCTTGACTTGAAAGAAAGGGTAAACTATAAGTTTTTCGTCAAAACAAAATATAACGTTTTGAACACTATGTAGTATTTTTCATTTCTGACTGACTTAAGTTTGGAATAATGACATGGAAGTGTTTTTAAATGAAATTAGGCTCGATTATCTTTAAAATGGCAGGTGGCACGACTTCTACAGACTTAAGGTTGATTTTATATGATTTTTCGAAGTTTGCTAAATTCTGACGAAACAGACAGACAGCCCCTCATTAAGGCTGACGGGACCTAAGATTATTTGGCCGGGGGCCGCCCTAACATTGATGAGGAACAGCCTTCCGGTGACCCCTTATAAAAAACATTTTTTTGTTCTAAAACTCATTGGGTGTTTAAGGTTGTTATTTGGACGTTCTTAATGTGGGCGTCTATCCTCTTTATTGGGGGGGGGGTAGTCTGATTGTACGACTCGTACTCTATGTGTCCATAAATGATCATGTTGTAACGTCGTTGTTCTTTTGAGATAGTTTTCCGTATAAGATAGGACATATCAGTTGGTGAGCTGTAGATTCTTTTCGAGGCTTGGAATCTATCTACATATCAACTGGTGTTATTATGCCTCCTTCATGGCGTTACTAGATACATGGATCGTTATTTATTTGAAAAACATTTGTTTTAAATAAACTTAGAGAGACGTGGGTTGATAACAATTGTGGAAACCATAGAAAGGGGGTGTGATACGTTTTCTATTTTAAAACTTTAAAGTTTAGTATCAAATCAGATAATCAAAGGTGTGACGTATTATGTGAAGGGGCGATGTTGAGGGGTGGTGTCATCTAACGGTGCATGAGAGGTTCTATTACATTGCGCTTCCTATTGAGGTTACGTATTTGGTATTTCCAACATTGATCATTGTGCTTGTTGTGTGCGCTACAGTGACTATATTGATGGTATATTTGGGAATTGTGTTTTGGGGTAATACGCGTTTATGTGAGCATACAATGTTTATTGGCTGAATTAAGGTTGGCATGAAGTGACCTCAACGGGTGTGTCAGGGGGGGAGGTCACTAATCAACACTTCTTGGGTAAAACTTCCTTTCTAAGGGCTGTCAGCTTGCTCATTAGCCTCCTTTTCTTGTCTTTTAAGCCTTTTAAGCTCCTCTAAAAAGGCTTGATCCTCCTGATCTACTGGCTCCTTATTTGTCTTTAAACTAGTATTTTTATTAGGCTTTTCATCTTCATTCTTTGCTTCTGAGCTTTTGACTGTTAAAGTATAAGAAGACCTTATTGGCAGTACAAAGTAGTCTTGAGAGATTTAGCTTATTTAGTATTTCTCTCTGCATCAATATTATCTTGTGTACCTGCTCTATGTTTAGTTTTTTCTGGACCTGCAGTTTTGTTAACTTGATTCTCTGATCTCACAGGCTGATAATTCATTGAATTAGTTAAATAATCAAGATCAAACAGCCAATTAGGTCCTTTCCCTACAACATTTGGTTTATTTTCTAAAAAGTTTATATGCAGGTTTTTTTCAACTCTCTTGGTTTCTAAATTATATACCCTAAAAGCCTTGCTATTTAGGGAATACCCAACTAAAAACCCTTCATCAGACTTCCCTTCAAACTTGCCCAGATGGTCAATGGTATTCAAGATGGTTACATGGCACCCAAAAGGTCTTATATAGCTTATGATTGGTATTTTACTAGTTATAAGTTCATAAGGTGTCTTGTTTTTGGGCATGGCACTAATACCCTTTAAGGACTAACAAGCATATTAACTTGCTTCAGCCCAAAAAGTGTTACGGTAAAAATGAATTGCTAGCATTGTTCTAGCGAGCCTCATAAGGGTCCTGTTCTTTCTCTGCAGGCACTCCATTTTGTTGAGAGTTCTTGCCATTTATGTATTCCATCTTGATCCCTTTTGACCTACAGAATTCAATAATGTCACTGTTCTTGAATTCTGTACCATTATCACATCTAATAGATTTAACTTTTTGATTTAATTGGTTCTCAATTTGTCTTATAAAGTCCTTAAGGATCTGCCACTAGTTTCATCTTAGTTCTTCTGAATAACTACCCAACTAAACCTGCCCTTAAAATCATCAGTTTGATAACAAGGCAATAAGTTTTATGGTTTATGCTCCTTACAGTGTGGGTACAAAATAAGTCATTGTAAAAGTTGTAAGGGCTGCGACATAAAGCTCAACGATTTGCGCCTTACAGGAGACCTTGTGTTGCTTTCCTTTATGAACAAGCACACAGGTTGTGGGTCTTTTGAAAAAATCTGTGTGAAGGTAAACCTCGTACAAGGTTTCCCTTCACAGTTTGTTTAAGTTTTTTTAAAGTTAACATGACCCAACCTCCTATGCCATTTGTTAGATTCATCAATTGTGGCCTTTGCAATCAAACAAGCTAAACCTCCAGAAGGAACAATGTTCTCTATGTTGAAACTGTACATATTGTTTTGTCTAGGGATTCTAAGTAATACTTGATTTTCATCAGGCAACTTAAAGTTAGAAGACAACACAAGACATTCAGTGTCAGTGAAGAGAACCTTGTTCTTCTTGTCACACATCTGTGACACAGAAAAGAGATTGAAATGCTGTAGTTCTTTCACAAAGCACACATCCTCAAAATCTAACTTCCTATTTTTATTTTACCTTATCAGTGTATGTAACCTTTATACCTCCAAAGGAACCAGGGCCCACCATTATAGTCTAGATATTTAGCAAGGTTTAGGCCTTGATTTCTAGGTATGGTGCTGGGACATTACTATCAACAATCCCTTTGTTCTTTAAAGCTCTTTGTGGATTATCCTGCACATTAAATAAGAGAGATTAGTTTCTCTTAGGGACCCAAGCCATTTTGGGCTTGGGTCTGCCTAGTGGATCTTCAGAAGTAACACATTTTCTAGAATTTGATCCACCATTGTATTTGGAGACTTTATTCCAGTAATATCCTTTGGGTCTCTAATTACAACCTGCTGAGGGCTTAACAGCAGGTTCCCTTATCCCCCTAATAGCACTAACTGCTTTAACCCCAGCAGTATTAACTTTATGATTTGAAAAATTAGTTCTTGGTGCCGTTGTTCTATTAAATGGCCTTCTGATAGGTGAATGAGACTTATAAAAATTATTTATTAGTCTGTTTTCATTCACAATGGGTCTAACAACATTAACTTTCCTAGCAGCACTAGTTGATACTGCTTGACTATTAAAATTGTGGCTAACAGTATTAACTGGAATTCTACTAGTTGTAGTTAGTAATGCTATTGGAATAAACTTGTTTTGGTGATTCAATCTTTGCATATTGTTCCACACTGGTCTATTCTCCCCTTGACCAGTACCTTTACCCCCCCCCCCCCCCCCCTCCCCCCCCCCCCCCCCACCCTTCTTTTTGTTCAATTCAACCTGTTTAGCCATTCTTTTCTCATGAAAGTCACAATCTCTAATAAGATGACAAAACTGCCACATACAAAACATGCCTTTTTGGTAAACCCATATCCCAAACCCAACCTTTTGGACATTAAACCATTACAGTCTCTTTTGTTATCTTTTAGGGGACTTGGACTATATAGTGTTTTGTGCTTTTAACAATTTTCGTAGGAGGTTTTTACATGCTTGTAACAGTATATATAATAGCAAACTAGGTCTTTCCTGCTCTTTGAATCACATATTCATCATCACGGTGGATCTAATACTCCTCAATGATAGGAGCTTCAGGCCAAAACTTTAGGTTGACTAAACAACAATTGGGTTCCAATGCTACAACTGGTCAGGTACAGATTCAAGTGTTTCTGTACTAGAATTTGACTCACAAGAGTCATAATTACTGGTTTGAGGTATCAGGATCACTAGTTTTTTTAGACTATTTTGGACATTTGTGAACATGAATCATCTATTTCCCTATCAAGTCTGAAGGCATATAATTCGGTCATTGGAGGAGGAACTTGCATGCATGCCTTCATCATTTGAAATCTATATGCACAGACTATCTTTACAATCACCTGGGACTACTGTCAAATACACTTGAAAACTTCATTTTCATAACTTAAGACACCATCAGGTACTTGATCTCCATACCCAAGTCCAGATTTGTCCCTTTTACTCATATGATTGTTTAGCAATTTACTAAGGCCTTTAGAAGAACTTTGAAAATTCTCAAGTTTGGTTTTTAAATTCTTCGTTTTCATTTACAGCTTCTGCTAATTAATTTCTTCATGATATGTAAGCACATCAGTTTTATATCTAAATTCCAATTTCATTTCTAATTCTTTTCTCATACTCCAAAGTGATTTTTTAATGACTAACTAATTGAGCCTCTACCATTTTTTAATGCTTGAGTATAGGCTTGAATTCTATACTAGAATCACCAAGTTGTTCCCTTTAGTTCATCATAGAATTTTTTGAGTTTTGCAGTAAGATTCCACACATTCTTTTAGACAAGATGTTACCTCAGTGTTGAGCCTGATGAATTCCTGTAGCCATCAAAGCCAAAGTTCTCTTATTATCCTTGCATGATCAGACCATCAACACCGTCCCCAATCAAGGTTACCAAAGCTTTAGGTTCTTCTATTTTACAGGTCTCCTTCTTTGTCTTTTGATTATATTCCAGTGTTCTCTTTTTTTTTTTGATCTTGCCTTTCTAGCAAAGTGCCCTTTTTGTGACATATTGTAGCATTCAAGTTGTCTTGTCAAAATCCAATTGGTATCCTTGACATCAAAATGCAGCTTTCTCCTGGTCTTCTTGTTAAGATACTTCTTCAAATTCATCGGGAATTCATCTGCCACTTGCACATTTCAAAAGTCATATCTTCTAAATCAAAAACTCATCAAGCTGCTCTAGATCTTTATGATCCAAATGTGGACCAATGGATTGTTTAGCAAAGAATGGTAATGAGTTATCGTGTATGATGAAGAGTTTTCTCTTTGTGAGTTGTATCCAGAAGAAGTAGAAACCCAATTAAGTGCTCACTAAACATCATTAGGATGCTTGTAGTGCTTTTAGAAGAAACAAATGGCGACATTCTGTTGCATAGAAGATGATCAATAGAGCCTTTAATATCGACGACTTAAAGACTCTACGATTATTCTTAGAGCTCATCAATTACTAAGACTGTCCAGTCCACTCTATGGCTTGGTCTTCATGACTAAGGATATTTAGGACCAAAAAAAGGTAAAGACCTAAGGAACTTCTGATTGGCATCTTTAGGTGGAGATTCCTGCACCATGATCTAAAGTTGGACTACAGAATAGAAGACTCTAAAAAAACCTATCATAACCTTTATGCAATCTATTTCTGAGTTGGATACTTAAAAGCCTTTAAATTTTGCTTCTGAATGTATAGTCTGCACCTTCTTTGATTCACATTGCCACAAATCTAGATTGATAGATCCCACATTTTCTTTGTGTCATCACTCATTTGTGAAACTTTTGCTAAATGGTCTTTGGTAGCCATCTATTAAACAAGGTGGTCCCTTGCTTTTCTATTCTGGATTAAAAAATTTCTTCAGCAGTTTTTAGAAGGCGGCAGAACCTTTATTAATCCATTTGTATATAGTTGAGACGCTTACAGGGGACATTTCTTTTTTGTATGACATTCTATATTGTATAGTCTGTTTGGTCTTTAGTAATATTCTATTTTATAGCCAAATGTCATACACTTTTCTTCAGAATAGGAGTTTAATGGTTGATACAGTGTGAGGGCTTAGTTGTGTGGTGTTTGTGTTGGTGGTGGTGGTGGTAGGATATCATCATCTGATAATGCCATCTGAATAGATTTGAAAGTAATAAGTGTGTAACTAATGTGTTTTGTTCTTCTTACTCAGAGTTTCTTACAAGCTATGATACCACTTGTAGATTCCCAATATGAATAGATCTTTCTAGGTCTATTAAGGGTGACTGCCTATCTGGATAGATCCAAACAAACGACAAGAGAAACAATGACTCGATGAACATTATAAGTTATGCGAGATACTAATCTTATATTCCTAGAAGAACATTGAATGAAACAGACTTGATACTATTAAATCTGTTAGTTTTTAGAGTACTAACTATATATTGGTTGAAACTTGTATATGAAACTTATATATAACTATTGTGCTTAGGGTTCCTTTTATACACTAAGGACACCCTTATGGGCTTACAAAATATGTAAGAGATAAGCATTCTATCCTATATTAATCATGGCATATCTACTAACGTACTAACTCTAGCAGTACTAACTTACTACTAACAGCCCTAATATACTGGCAGTTAGACTAAACAATGTATGGCAGTACTTTTATAATAGCGTTACTAATTCTTAGTCTATTTTTTCTTGAATCTATAACATGTCTTCATCCTGCTCCAGAGCATTACTTCAGTAGAATGGCAGTAGGATCTTGTATAAGTTAGCGCACAAGTTGTAGTAACCTTCTGAAACTAACCGATCAAGACATCTACGGAACCATAAACAAACACCTTATGAGCTTATTATTACGCGGTCGAAAGCCAGAATGTGAGGTATTTTCATATGTTCTGAATGTTGAATATTTTCATGTGTTTGGTTCATTGTGTTATCCAACAAATGACCGAGACGATCTTGGAAAAATGAAACCAAAAGCAGACATTGGGGTCTTTATTGGTTATTCGGAAACATCAAGAGGGTTTTGAATCTATAACAGCCGCACTAAAAAGATTATGGAAACCATAAATGTCAAGTTTGACGAGCTCACAGCTATGGCTTCTGAACACGATTGTTTAGAACCCGAGCTTCAACGATTCATAAATCAAAACTCATCAGCAGAAGAAATGAATACTCCATCTAAAAAGATTTGGATAATTTGTTCGGTCTAATGTTTGAAGAATATTTTAAAATGAAGTTTTCTGATACACCCATCAATTCCGCTGCACAACCGACTCAATTTCATGAAGACTCACCTTCTACATCTTCAATTATTGTTGACGAACATGAGGCTCCTCCCATTGCAACTACATTTGATGAACTAACATCTCCAATCTCTTTAACAGAGGCTGATGAATTCAATCAAGAAGATTCTGCTCATTTTGATGGCAATTCACAATTTGTTTCATATAATCCTCCAAGTCGTGAGGAAATTGAGTCATCTACAATGGTTCTAAAAACATCAAATGTGCAGAATTTCCACCAAGTACAACCCTGAACTCACATTTGGACAAAAGATCATCCTCTAGACCAAGTTATTGGTGACCCATCCAAACCTGTCATGACTCGTCAACGGCTACACACAGATTCTGAGGTATGCATGTATGCATTAACCGTCAACACTATTGAACCAAAGAATATCAAAGAAGCTATGGCAGACCACAATTGGATTGAGTCCATGCAAGATGAGTTGAATCAATTTGAGAGACTTTGAGTTTAGGAACTCGTTCCACGACCAGAAGGAAAGAATGTTATTGCTCTCAAATGGCTCTAGAAGAACAAGTGTGATGCTGAGAATATTGTAGTTCAGCATAAAACTCGTCTTGTGGCTAAAGGATACAATCTGGAAGAAGGCATTGATTTTGAAGAGTCATTTGCTCCTGTTGCTCATCTTGAGGCTGTTCGGATGTTTATTGCTTATGCTGCTCATAAGAATATCACAATCTTTCAAATGGATGTCAAAACGGCTTTTCTCAATGGTCTATTGAAAGAAGAAGTCTATGTTAGCCAACTTGAAGGGTTTATTGATCCAGAATTTCCAAATCACGTCTACAGGTTGAAAAAAGCTCTATACGGTCTTAAGCAAGCACCTCGTGCATGGTATGACAAATTGTCTTCTTTTCTAATTGAACATGGGTTCACTAAAGGTATTATTGACCCGACTTTGTTCACACGACGTCACGGGGAAGACATATTACTTGTTCAAGTATATGTTGACGACATTATTTTTGGTTCAACAAATCCAGATTTTTCAAAACGTTTTGCAAACCTAATGAAAAATAATTTTGAAATGTCGATGATGGGTGAACTAAAGTTCTTTCTTGGACTTCAAGTTCATCAATCTCCCCGTGGCATATTCATAAGTCAGTCACAATATGCAATTTGAGTTGTTAAAGAAACATGGTCTGGATGAGTGTGTCTCAATGAGCACACCTATGGCAACTAAGAGACTGGATGCTGATTTACAAGGCACTCCTACTGATCAAACGACTTATCGTCGTATGATAGGAGGGCTAATGTACCTAACAGCAATCGTACCAACAATTGCTTATGCTTACTTTTGTATTTGCTTACGTTTAATCAAGCACGTCCTGCGGTCAAACACCTCAAAGAGGTTAAACGAATCTTTCGGTACCTAAGACAGTCCTATAACATGGGACTATGGTATCCGAAGGATTCCAGATTTGAACTAATTGCATATTCAGATGCGGATCATGCAGGATGTAAAGATGATTGTAAAAGCACATCAGGAGGATTGTAATTTCTAGGTGAAAAGCTCGTGAGCTGGAGTTCAAAGAAACAAGATTTGTACTGCAATGTCTACTGTTAAGGCTGAATATGTTTCCTTGTCTGCATGCTGTGCATAAGTCATTTGGATGCGTATACAACTACTAGATTATGGATACAAATATAACCGGATTCCGATGTATTATGATTCCAAGAGTGCCATTGCTATCTCATGCAATCCGGTCCAGCATTCAAAGACAAAGCACATAGACATCCAGTATCATTTATTTAAGGAACATGTTGAGAAGGGTACTGTGGAACTTTACTTTGTCGGAACAGAATACCAACTTGCGGATCTATTTACTAAATCTCTTCCTAAAGAGTACATCGAGATATTGGCAAAGTAAGTAATGTAATAAAGCAAAAAATTTCCCTGAAAAAGGTAAGTTCATATATAATTGATAGATTCTACAACATCTAACTTAATAGATGGATATTTACATTTATGAAAATTACGGGTTGTTATACTATCTTACAAAACTAATCATGTCTGGATCACAAGATGAAATTCCACCACCACCACCACCACCTTCATCACAAACACCAACACAACAATCCTCCCCTTTCTGTGTTCATCACCACCACCACCAAAGACCATGACTCATTTAAACTCAGGTTGTTTAGACCTTTATCTAGGATAATATCAATGTTCATAAGTTATAAAAACAAAGCAGAATAAGAACAAAGATATTCAACAAGGTTTTCCATTCATACGTTTCCATCAAGCCCCAATTCTAAACGATCAACTCTAGAACGGTCACAATCTAACAGGGATCAAAGATCCTTGGGGCTACACACTTCTTCACTAGACGTCTACATCTTTACGTGTTTACACACACACACATACACACGTTTTTCTATGCACACACTTAAAACAATGTCTATGGATCTCTTTATATTATAGAGTCCATAAGATTTACAAAGGAAATCTATTTGAATTAGGAAACTTGTCAATTAGCATTAACTTCAATCTTCTGTTTGACTAATCAGCATTAACTTCAGTCAATTAGCATTAACTTCAGTCTTCTGTTTGACTAATCAGCATTAACTTTAGTCTTCTATTTGAATTAGGAAACTAATAAATCAGCATTAATCTTCAACATTAATGTTTGACTAATATTTATCTTCAACATTAATCTTGATCTTGTTTCCTTATTTAGCATATCTTGTAGAATGCTCCATCTTTTGTAGAATTCCATAATGTCAAATTAGTCCCTCTTGTTTCATTCTTTTGTTCTTTTGTCTCATCAAATTAATAATTCCCAACAAAGAGAGAACAAAATTTTGTTTGAGAAAAAAAATGAATGAGATGTGTGTGTGTTTGAAATGGTATAAGACAAGATTGGGGACAAGAGTGATAAATTGGTGCCTTGTTGTCCCTTGTGGGGTTCGACCGACGATTGGAATCCAAGGGGGTTCGGGGTGCCTCTTTTTGTGTCAGTTTTCCATAAAGCTTAAAGTTCTCGACTCTAAAATGTTACCCGAAGTTTCCTAGTATTTTTAGTGGACTTTAAAATAATTTTCCAAGAATCTAGATTATTCACACGACATATCTCACAGTTAAATTGTTTTAGATTCGATTTGAACATTAACGGACGTGTCATGACTCGTTTTAAGATAACTCAAGCTATACACTGGACAACCTCCCGGAACATGATCACATAGATATTAATCCTCTAAAAGGGATTAATATTAGACTCCAACAAGATAAGATAAACAAGATAACTAAGACAACCATTAATTTAACACCGTTAACACGGTAACTAGTTCTAATGAAACTTGCAAAGTCAAATAGTCAAGGGACTAAATTAGAACATTTAAATCTCAGAAAAAGGGCAAGGGTTACATTTTACCCCCCTAAAAAGAATTTCACCCTCGAAATTCAACTAGAGCTAGAACTAAAAAGATGCGGATACTTAAGTCTCATTAGATCTTTACGCTCCCACGTGAATTCAGGTCCACATTTCAAATTCCACCGAACCTCAACGATGGAAATTCTACTACGCTTAAGTTTCTTGAACTCTCGTTCTAAGATTTATACAGGCTCTTCCACAAGGTTCAACTTAGCATCAATTTGGATCTCATCCAAAGGTACTTGTAGTGTTGGATGAGCTAAACACTTCTTAAGATTCGACACCTAAAACGTGTCATGAACACCATTCAGCTCTTCAGGCAGTCTAAGTCTATATGCTACCGGACCGACCCTCTCAGTAATCTCAAAGGGTCCAACAAACCTAGGTGCCAGTTTCCCTTTCTTCCCAAAGCGTACCACACCTTTCTAAGGTGACACTTTGAGCAATACATGCTTACCTACACTAAACTCTAAAGGTTTCATCCTTCTATCGACATAGATTTTCTAACGATCACGTGCCGCCTTAAGCCTATCCTTGATCTGTGAGATCTTCTCAGTAGTTTCTTGCACCGATGTCATCCGATATCTTTAGTTGCAGCAACACTCTTCCACGATCCACTTGTGTCTTCAGAAAACAGAACCATTAAGAACCGGACCTTGCAAAACCTTCAACCCTATCTTTAACTTTTCTGCAAAACCATTGTAGATCTAGATCAAGAAGCACCAGGCTCTGATACACAATTGGTGAAAACCTAGAAGATCGTTTGAATGCATTTAAGCTCAGTTGGGGTTTAGACCTTAATCAAGGGATATATCACGTGTTAACATAAGTTATAAAAGATAAAGCTAATAAGAACAAAAGATATTCAACAAGGTATTTCCATTTATAACGATTTCTCAAGAAGCCCTAATTCGAGCGATCAACTCTAGAACGTTACAATCTAACCAGGGAGTCAAGAAATCCCTTGGGGCTACCACATCTTCACTAGACTTCTACATCTCTACTTGTTTAAACATCACACTACGTTTTCTGGGCACACACATAAAACAATTATCTATGGATCTCTTTATGATAATAAAGAGTCCTAAGACTTACAAGGAAATCTATTTTAATTAAGAAACTTGTCAATTAGCATTAACTTCATCTTCTGTTTGACTAATCATCTTAACTTCAACTCTTTTATTGACTAATCATCGATTAACTTTCAGTCCGTCTATTTGAATTAGGAAACTAATAAATCATCATTAATCTTCAACATTAATGTTTGACTAATCTTTATCTTCAACATTAATCTTGATCTTGTTTCTTTCTTTAGCATATCCTTTGTAGAATCCTCCATTTTTTGTTGAATTCCATAATGTCAAATTAGTCCCTCTTGTTTCATTCTTTGTTCTTTTGTCTCATCAAAATCTATGAATTCCCCAACAATCATCCACCATCTACGATTTGGTAATTTATGTGAGTTATTTGGTGGTGGTTTTTTATCCATTCCTTATCCAAGAATTTACTAAGATCAACATTAACATTACATGACTAATTTGCCTGATTTTCAAGGCATGCTAGACGAGATAGGTATCACAATCTAAAAGAATGACGATATAATTTAAAAATATCTTTAATTAGGAAGATACAAAGATACAAAGTTGAATGAAGATTACAGCTTGGGATGATCTCAGAAGAAATGAAACACATGGAGCATATCAGAATGTATCGGAGGTGTTTGGGATAGATGTTCCTCTGACTCAGTCACAACCGACTGAGTCTACCCAAGGAAAGCATAGGACACTTAGCGCCCCTAGATCACCTAACCCTAACATGGATACAAGAGTGTCAAGTGCTCCAAAACGATCAACTGTGATTTGTTTTTGTATTCCTCAAAGGAGATCCACATGTCTTACTCCACCAGCTCTAGTACCAACTGTTGATAAAGCAAATGAGATGATTTTACAAGACACATTACAAGTAAGTCTTGCTGGACACAAAAGTAGCAAGAAGAGCAAGGAAGCTAGAGAAAATGTGGAACTGGTTAACGAGCACTTGGCATCCGTAGAAATTGAAAAGATGGTGGAAGGACTAGAGAATGTTATTGATGATAGTTCAATCTCTAGGAATGATGATCAAAATATTCCTGGCACTAGGTTAGAGCCCAGGAGTGATAAGGAAAGTCTGGAGGTGGAGATTACTAATGATGAAGAGGTGGAAATTACTAATGTTGTAATACATGTGAATGTTAATAAAGAAGAGGAAGAATCACTGCTGATGTGGAATGAATATAAAGCGAAGGGAGGAAAGGGTGAGATTGTAGAGGAGTCTAGGAAAGTACAAAACCATTCCCCTCCCCACACCAATTAGATCTCCTAGGATTCATACTGATCTCGTATCTTCGGATACCGAGAAACTCCAAGAATTGACGGTAACTGATACTACACTTACACCAACATCAAGTTCACTCAACACCAAGTTATCTTTCACAAACCGAATTCTATCATTATTCAAAGCCAAACCTGCTCGTTTCAAATGCTACAAGAGTTTCTTTCAGGAGTTACAGGGACGTTATGGATATTTGTTTGAACATCTGAGGGCAAAGTTCTTATCAAGGAAGTCTTTTGATACTCTTGCTGATCATCTCTAGGAAGTAATGGTTGAATCACTACCTACTATGGTAAATAAGCATATCAAGGAGCAAGTGGAAAAGCAAGTTCCTGAGCAGGTTAAAGTTCAAGTTTCAAGAGTATGTTGCAACAGGGCTGCTTTGGAAAAGGCAACAAAATAAAGACTCAGACAGAAAGAAGAATGCTAAAGCTATGTTACAAGAGCATGGGAAATTACAGGCTGAAATTTCCTCACAGAGTCAAAACGCAATTGATACTAACATTCCTTCTCTGGTTGATGCATCTGTAAGAAGTTATATGTCTGGACATATTCTTCATGTTCATCCAGCTCAACCACAAACAACATCTGTTCCAGAACAACAATATCAACTGTATCTATTAATGAAAGCCGATCCTCAGTTATAGCAACAAGACATAGCAATATGGCTGGCACTTCAGATGAAATTTGAGACACTTCAGGTACCTCAGACTACTTGTAGAACTCCTACTATTCGCCCAAGAGATCAGGACGATCCTCATGATGATGCTCATCCTGAGGGGGAGAATAGTGCAAAGCGGCAGAAGACATCTGAGTATGAAGCATCATGTGACTAGAGAGTCGTTGGACAAGTCAATGAAAAATAACAAGGTCAATCATCTTTAAGGAATAAAGAGCAAAAGATATTATGAGTATTTGACAAAGTCATATGTTTTCAGCATGATGATGAAGTACTAACGAAAGCAAAGTATCACAAGATATCATGGAAGGAAGTGTCACTGACCATTAAATGAGGCAAACTAAAGAAAAATTCTGATGAGATCTTGAACAAAGATTACGTTCAGGAGATAGCATCAATATCACATTGAATCAGATGAAGAATTTCCTTGAAGATGTAGACATGTTGGGAAAGCAGAAAGGAAATTCTTGTTTCTCTCCACACTACGAAAGACCACCACCTTTTAGTTCTTCAAAGCTATCAAGAGATCGTGAAGCTCCAGCATGTTCCTCTTGATAAACCAAGATATTTGAATTTTAAGAAATGAAGTTAGGGTCTGAGAAGATGTGTAGTCACTTCACAAGTTTTCCCCTTGCAAATTATCTTCTCAAAGTATTTTCAGTGATGTTGATATCGAAGAACAGACTTCCAGATGGGTGAATAAGTGTGTAAAGAAATTTAATCCTTATGCTTGGTATGGTGTTGAACATTGGAAGAATCCTCATGCAAAGATCTTCTACATAAAGAGGCAGAAAGAGCCTGGAAAACCAAAGGAAGTTGTTTATTTAAATTTAAAGATCATTTAAGTTAGAAAGACGTACTAGAAACTGGGCCATGAACACAAGTTCATCACAGAGATAGTTGCAAGAAGAGCTAATGAGTGCATAGTGTCAATCACCGAGTCTGATTACAAGAATCTCAATAAGAATGATATTGAGGATATCTACTTGCTGATCATGAATGGCAAGGTACCTGATTATGCAAAAACAAGCATGTTGTGGTCTTTATTAGTTTTTATCAGAAGCTCAGTGATATAGGAGAGAGTGCATGACTTTCAACTTGGAATAAAAAGCAATCAACAGAAGGTTAATCTTACTGCACCAACAATATCTTTCCCAGGAATTGAAAAACACAAAATGTTCTCCATCATCTATGAGCCAGTGCATGGAATAATATATAAGAATAACAAGAAAGAGAAAAGGGTGATGAGACATTCAGAGATTCATAAGTTTTTTGATGCAACACGAAACAGAGTATTAGAAGGTCTAAAGAGTTACAATAATGATGTTAAGTATGCCTATATACAAAGAGATCTTACCGAAGATGAGGTTGAGTATTTGAAATTGTTTGAAGAAGAAATTGAAGTGAGATTGAAGTATCGCAACCAGATGAGAAGATGGGAGATGTATGTAAATGGAAGACCACTTGGACCACGAAGGGAACGCCCAGAATAATTGACCCTTAGGGGGAGATTGTTAGGTTCAAGAAAAGTGTCAATTATGTGGTTTTATTATATTTAGTAATTAGTCTTTATTTTGTTAAGAATAATGTAGCTTGTAATAAATATTATTATGCTAAAAGTAAGAAATAGCATAATTATTAAAGTCTAGGGACTAGAAGTGAAACATTAGAAAAATAAAGGAAGGGAAGCTTCCTTTCTTCTCCTATAAATACCCCTCTTAATCACCATTAGGGGTTTAAGCCTTGTAATAATCTTTTCCTTTTTCCCTCCATTTTATAATATTTAAAAATTAAATACTTGCCTTCCTCTACTATTCTCTCTAAGCTTTCATTGATGATCATGTATGATTCAAGATAAACAAGACCTATCAAGATGATTATATTATTTTTGAAAATAAACACCCAAGAAATAAGATTTCTCTTATTTTAACACATAAGAGCACTGACACATACACTTATGGAATATAGGAAGCACGGGTTGTGATGTAAAGTAATCACAAGCCTTTGCATGGTCAGTAGACCATGCCCGAGAATAAATTATCATTGAGAGGCCAAGTTTTATTTTTGAAATACTTGCCTTTAAGTTGATGACCAGGTTGCTATCTGAAATAATAGCAAGCCATTTTTGGCATGTTTTAAAAGCTTTTGAACTTCTGCTCGAACTTCATTTACAGCCTTGTATCATTATTAAATGGCATTTCTAAGGCCGTAAATGTTATCGATTTTCAAAAGACATGCCAGATATACATATTTTTATATTTTTCTAGTTTTTTAATTTTTAATTTTCTTTTTGAAAAACTTATATAAAAGAAAAATATTTTTGTGTTGTTATGTTTTTTTATGTACATATGATACAGGATATACCGCGAGTAACCACCTTTACTCGTCCTCTTCCTCTGTTAGATATTTTAGCATTTTCGGAGACATACTTCTCATTCCTAGCTTCTTGATCAAGAAATTGAATCTTTCTCTTGGCAAGGGTTTGGTAAAGATGTCAGCCAGTTGATATTCCATCCGAACAAAGTAGAGTTCCAATATTCTATTCTCCACCTGCTCTTTTATAAAATGATATTTTACATCAATGTTCTTGGCTCTTGAATGTTGAACGTTGTTACAGCATAGAGCTATCACACTTTTGTTGTCGCTGTACAGAGGAATCTTATTGAATTGAAAACCATAATCTGTTAGTTGTGAACACATCCATAGGATTTAAGCATAACACCCAGATAAAGCAATATATTATGCCTCTGTATTTGATATCATAGTTCTCTTTTGCTTATTTGAAGACCAGCTAACAATTTTATCACCTTAGAATTGAGCACTTCCTGATGTACTGCGTCTAGTGTCCTCACACCCTGCGTGATCTGCATCTGCATATGCTGTCAGAGACATACCGGTATCCTTTGAGTACCATAGACCCATGTTAATGGTTCCATTTAGGTATCGAAAGATCTATTTAACTGCATTTAAGTGCTTTTTGGTAGACTTTGCCTGATACCAGGCACATAAGGAGACAGTATAAATAAGGTCTGATCTACTAGATGTCAGATACATAAAGGATCCAATCATGCCATGGTAAAGTGTAGCATTAACTGGTTTCCCCTGTATATCTTCATCTAGTTTACTCTTTTCTACCATAGGTATGTCTACAAAATCACTAGTTAGCATACCATATTTTTTAATAATTTCAGAAGCATATTTAGATTGGTTTATAAAGATGCCTTTGGGACTTTGAGAAATTTGTAATCCTAAAAAGAATGACATCTGCCCCGTCATTGACATCTTGAACTTAGTAGTCATCTGATTAGCAAACCCATTACACATGGCAGTATTAGTGGATGCAAATATTATATCATCAACATAAATTTGTAACAGTAATAAGTCATTCCCAGATTTCCATATGAAGAACGTTGGATCAACTACACCTTTAGAGAAATGTTGTCAGATTAGGAAGCTTGACAGCATGTCGTACCATGCACGTGGTGCTTGTTTGAGTCCGTAGAGGGCCTTTTTCAGCTTGTGCACATGCAATGGGTTATCCTGACCAACAAATCCTTCTAGTTGAGAAACGTAGACCTCTTCTTCGAGGTCGCCATTAAAGAAAGTTGTTTTGATGTCCATTTGGTAGATCGTCATATTCTTATAAGCGGCATTTGCTATGAAGTTACGGATGGCCTCTATTCTAGCAACCAGTGCAAATGATTCCTCAAAATCGATTCCCTCTTCTTGCTTGAATCCTTAAGCAACTAGTCTAACCTTATTTTTTGGTACCCTACCAAATTCATGCATCTTGACCTTATAAATTCACTTTAGTTTGATTAATAACACTTTATCTAGACACGGCAGCAATTCCTAAACTTTTAGTCTTTGAAATTCATGAATTTCTTCTTGCATTGCATCGATCCATGATGGTTCGGCCATTGCTTGTTTGAATTCTTTGGTTCTACAGAAGTTAGGAAGGCATCAAAATAACACCACATGGCATTAGTTTGTAGTTACTTTCTCGTAGAGACAGAGCGAGAAGGATCTCCGATCATGTTTGCTTGAGGATGATCCTTAGTCCATTTACCAAGTTGTTCAAATGGAGTGTAGATTTGTCTCACATTCGATGATGATCCTTGAGGAGTCGAGTCTTCATGAAGAGATTTATGAAGTTGATCATCATAAAAAATTGGTGTTTTTGTAGATTCTTCAAAACCTTGAGAAATGTTTGGAGAATGTTCTTGTTCTTGTGTTGATGGAATACTTGTTGATGGAGCATCCTGGTCAATGGAAGTTGACACAAGAGAATCGGCTACAACCACAGCTCTTGGAGCAGCAGCTTCTTGAACTGGAGTAACAGCAATTGATGGAGGATTAAAATATGCATCGAACATAGGTTGAAACAAGTGATCCCAATCATCTTTGTTTGGTGGAATACATGGTTGTTGAGAAACAGTATTTGGAACGAGTCCTGAACTGGGTGTTGCAGGAGTCATAGAATGAAGCCCGAGTCCTGAACTAAATTGTTCAGATGCCATAGCTATCAGCTCATCAAATGTCACATGAATTGTTTCTATAATTTTTTGGGTTCTTTTGTTGTAGATTCTGAACGCTTTCTTTACGGGCGCGTAACCAACAAAAATACCAATGTCAGCTTTTGCATCTAATTTACCCAGGTCATCATTGTCATTGGTAGGATAATAAAGTACAACAAAGACCTGAAAGAATGATAAATCCAGTTCTTATCTTGCATAAGCTCATATGGAGTTTTGTTGTAGCGAAGGCAGATTAAAGAATGGTTTTTGGTGTAACAGGCTGTATTGTCTGCTTTGGCCCATAAAAATAATGGAGCTTTAGAAAATGTTATAACCCGGAATCACCTTCACTTTACCATTTGGACAAGAAAAATAGAAAGGAGATATGAAAGAATTTTAGAGAGAGAAACAAGAGAGAGAAAGTACAGAGAAAATAAGAGAATGGTTGATTAAGCAAATGTATGAAAAATACAAATGAACCAACACCCTCTCCACACTTAGAGAGGGGTATTTATATCCTAAACCATGGGTCGGCCATCTTGGGCTTTGTTAGGCCGAATGGTGTTTAACTTGGGCCGGGCTCGGAATTACAATGGACCTTAGTCCAGAACTAGTACAAGATTAGATTGCGTTCACGAGCCTGTTTTCCCTTCTAGCCTATTACAACATACATGAGATAAAGACCGAGATTGATAATATTATTTGAGGCTAACAATCTCCCCCTAAGCTTGGTTTCTGAGAGATTCCAAGCTTTCATGTTAAACTCATTATCTTAAGGCCAACAATCTCTCTTGAAGCGAGGCTTCCTGTAGATTTTGACCTTCCATGTTCATAGACATATTTGAGAATAACAATCTCCCCTAATGTGTGGTCTTCGAATTTCTGAGGTAAGATCTTGAATATTGCTTCCTTGGACTTGTTGAGATTGTTTTGTCATTAAGTTCTTGAGTCTTTGGTCTTTATCATGTTTTAGGCTTGTTCCTTCATGCTTTGTGATCTTTGATCTTGAGCCTTTGTCATTGTCTTTCGACTTTGTCTTTACGTCTAAGATCTTTAAATATTTATCCTTTAGTCTTGATTGTCTTTGCCACCTTGAGATTTTCTGTCTTGACCAACATGCTCATACTTTGCATCTTCTTAAAAGCTCTCTAATAATCTCCCTTGAAGCTTGATTTTTGAGGAGTTATCTTTAATATCAAAGTATGCAGAAGTCTTTGTCTTTAATTCTTAAGATTTCTTGATTCTTGAATCTTGATGCTTATAGTATGTCTTTGTAGCTTGAGCATGAGTATGTGGTAATGAATCAGACCCTGCTAGAATGAGGTTGCAACACCGTCGTTTCTACCTGCATTTAAATGTTAGTGATAAATAGCAGATATGGATGAATATGGCTTTATCATTCGTCGAGATTCGGTTTCATTAACCTTTGGTTTCGTAAGGACCATTTTACAGTATAAATATTGTACCTATGATAAGGTAGGTTTAATTTAGAAGAACCTTCTTGACAGGGTTTCCAGCTTAAAGTTTTAGATCCTCTAGCGCGTATGCATTAGATTCACCGTACTTGCTTGTTCTCAATATCGAAAAGTCTCAAAGCAGACAGTACGATATGAGTGAATCGGTTAGTTACTATCTTACAGACTGAGTCATCAATTTATTTACTAGAACAAGTTTGATTCACATGGAATCGCACAAATCATTTCTTTCTAGTTGACACAAGTTTGATTCATATAGAATCGCACAAGTCACCTACCGAGAGCTTGTTTGATGCTGGCTCAAGCAGGATTTCCATCTTCATGGTGAATACTTAAGTATCACTCGGATGTTCTGGAAAAATCACAAGGATAATGCGTAGGACTCTTGTTAACAGCTTGTGAACTT
>BQNB010000500.1:88627-109023 GCA_026074375.1 Tanacetum coccineum | reverse complement strand
GTTTAGTGGTTAGAGGTTTAGGGTTTTTTGTATAGGGTTTAGCGGTTAGTGGTTTAGGGTTTAGTGGTTAGGTGTTTAGAGATTTTAGTAGGGTTTAGTGGTTTATGTATACATTATTTGTGATATTATACCTAGTGGTTAAGGGTTTAAGGTTTTTGGTATGAGATTTAGTGGTTATGGGTTTAGAGTTTTTAGTATATGTTTTAAATTTTATGTATACATCACTTGTTATATTATACCTAGTGGGGTGTTTAAGGTTTAGGGTTTTAGGTATATGGTTTAATGGTTAAGGGTTTAAGGTTTTTGATATATATTTTAAAGTTTATGTATATATCTCTTGTGATATTATACCTAGTGGTTAGGGGTTTATGGTTTTTGATATAGGGTTTAGCGGTTAGGGGTTTAGGGTTTTTGGTATAGATTTTAAGAATTTATGTATATATCACTTGTGGTATTATATCTAGTGGTTAGGGGTTTAGAGTTTTTGGTATAAAGTTTAGTGGTCAGAGGTTTAGGGTTTTTGGTATATATTTTGAAGTTTATGAACATATATCACTTATAATATTATACTTGATGGTTAGGGGTTTAGGGTTTTGGTATAGGTTTTAGTGGTTAGGGGTTTAGGGCTTTGGTATAGGTTTTAGTGGTTAGGGGTTTAGGGTTTTTGGTATAGGGTTTAGTGGTTAGGGGTTTAGGGTTTTTGATATAGGTTTTAAAGTTTATGTATACATCACTTGTGATATTATACGTAGTGGTTAAAGGTTTATGATTTTTTGTATATGGTTTACTAGTTAGGAGTTTAAGGTTTTTGGTATAGATTTTAAAGTTTATTTATACATCACTTGTTATATTATATCTAGTGGTTAGTGGTTTAGCGTTTTTGGTATATGTTTTAGTGGTTAGAGGTTTAGGATTTTTGGTATAGATTTTAAAGTTTATGTATATATATCACTTATGATATTATATTTAGTGGTTAGGGGTTTAGGGTTTTTGGTATAATATCATTGATAGATAACGTATGAAAACAGAAGCAACCGATTGATAATTGCCAAAAACGTGTCAAAATGGCAAAATACGTCTGAACGCAAACGAAAACGCGCGAAAGCTGACTAAAACGCTCGAAGGCTTAAGAAAACGCGCAATAGCGGATGAAAACACGCGAATGCGGACGAAAGCGTGCAAAAACATATGAAAACGTAAGAAAACGTGCGAAAACGTAAGAAAAAGTCAAAAAACAGACGAAAACGTGTGAAAACAAAAGAAAACGTAAGAAATCGTGCGAGAACATAATAAAACGTGTGAGAACGTCGAAAAACAGACAAAAACACGCGAAAACAGACTCAAACGCGTGAAAGCTGACGAAAACGCGCGAAAGCCGACGAAAACGCGCAAATGCGGACGAAAGCTTAAGAAAATGTGCAAAAACGGACGAAAACGTGTAAAAACGTGTGAAAACGAAAGAAAACATGCGAAAGCGGACGAAAACAGAACAAAATTTGTGAAAACAGACGAAAACGTATGAAAACGTGCGAAAACGGACAAAAACGTGCAAAAACGTAAGAAATCGTGCGATAACATAAGAAAACGTGCGAGAACGTCTAAAAAGAACGAAAACGTGCTAAAATAGACGAAAACACGCGAAAGCGTACGATAACATGCGAAAGCGTATAAAATGTGTGATAGCAGACGAAAACGTATGAAAACGTACAAAAACGTTAAAAACATAAAAAACGTACCAAAACGTACAAAAACGTAAAAAGACGTAAAAACGTAAAAAACGTAAAAACATAAAAAAACATACAAAATGACAAAAAAGTTAATTAATTGCTATTTGGTCAAGATTTGCCAACTCTAAAAATAATAAGAGAGTGGTTAGTGTGAGTTTTAGTAAATTTACATTTTTGATCCTTAATATTTTTTTTAATCTTAAATCTTGTCTTTTTAATCTAATAAAAATGGATGATCTAGATTTGTCCCTTAGTATGTGGGGAGAAACTAGTATGCAAAATAACTCACCTCATTGTTATACAATTTAAGAAATAGAACAGAACAGGTCCCTATACGATCGACCTAGAACTAGTAAATGAATATGTTGTCGTGCAAGTCACCATTTTTCGTTTAAGGAAATTTAATCTGATTAATATCGATTTTTACATTCATTCTTTATTTTAGTCTTCATTACTTGATAGGGGTGATATGGAGTTTTGGTCAATAACTCCTATGATTATCTCTATAATCTTTTACCTTAGTAAAGAAAACCGAAAATGAGGACTTTTAGCATTTCAATTTATTTTCTTATTAGATATGAGCTTCTAATTTTTTATTATTTTTGAATATATGTTTAATTAAAAAGCTTAAATACTTTAAAAATTGGCATTATTTTGGTGGAGAAATTTTATGAAGAAAAAAATACACATAAAATATATGTGTCAAAATTTTAAAAACGAAAAACAGAAATAAAAGGAGGTAATTAAGAAAACTTTAGTGGTTTAATTTTAAATAAATTATATAGAGTTAGGTGTAAATTTATAAATTTACAAATTTTATTATAACTTAAAAAAAAACAAATAACCCCTTAAACTTTCATAACTTATAAAACAGAAAAAATAAAAATTATATATATTAAAAAAAATAAATATTACAGCCCCGAGCCTCGCACGAGGATTAAAACTAGTATATTACTTATAGATATTAATTCAAATTACAAGAATCAAGCATTTTTTCTTCCTTAACAATCGTGTATCATACACTAACAAAAACTTATAGATTTGCTAAAACGAACGTTGAGAACAGATCTCTTAGAAAATAATAATAAACTAAAATCATGACCGTCTTTTGTCAAACATAAATAATTGACTGCGTATAGTTTCGTTGAATTCAAAATACATTGAAAGTTACTAAACACTCACAATTCTTATTCTTGATATTACAAACATGATTACAATAGCAATTGTTACACGACCCAAAAACAAAGCAAATAATATGAGTCAACAAATGACATATACACACAAGTTATGGTGACGTACTTTAAGTTCGCTGAAAGTGTGGCATAAGTGGAATACTTTCTCATTTCTGAAAAAGATATCAGGATCCACACATTCGTTTTCACTTCTCGCATACCGTTAAAGTTAGTCTCCTTGAAATACTTGATCCCATAAACAGTCCCTTCAAGATAACTGTGTTTCCCATTATTGTTTACACCAATATCCAAATCCCTATAGTTCAAGAAAGCTTCTCTAGGGTTCTTTGACACAAATGGTGTCATGAATTCATGCAAAACCCTTGTTAGGTTTACATTCTGGTTGGCGATATCAACACCATCTTGGTTCCAGTCAGCTGCATATTGGATTTTCGCTATGTTGCCAGCTCGATGAGGGAAAGGTTTTGCAAACTCAGAAATCTCGGCCATTCGTCCACCGTAAGGATTAAAAGTTAGGCCCGGAAGTTGTAACTCGATCATTTTCTTGAAGATTAACCGTAACCCTTGTTTTGAGATAGGGTTTTTTACGTAGTCAGATTTTCTTTTAGATGATAGAGTGATCGTGGGATTTCGACTAAGTAAAGTGAGTCTGGGGAATTAAGGCGCGGGCAAGCTTAGTACCATAATACCGATTTAGCTTCCAATTCATTTCTTGACAATCTGAAACTTGTAACCCTAGCTCTGGGAAGGTTTCATCCATAATATTGATTAGGGTTGTGGTGTTTCCGAGAAACAAGCTTGGAAAAGAAGCACGTATGGTTTTGTCACCATTAGTGTTGTTTACAACGTTAAAAACCATACGAATGAACAGATTATTGTCTAGTTTATCGGCTACTTGTAGCCACTTGTGAGCGACGTCAGTGACATTTTGTTCTGACGTCCTTCTCACCTGGAAAACAGTAACCTTGTTTGGTACAGTAACTAAATTTACTTTATACGAAATAACCACACCAAAACTCACACCTCCACCACCTGTAATAGCCCAAAACAAATCTTCACCCATCGATGCACGGTTCAAAAGTCTCCCATGAACGTCAACAATTTCAGCATCGATGACATTATCAACAGTAAGACCGTATTTTCTCATCATGTTACCGTATCCTCCACCACTAATATGTCCACCAACACCAACCGTAGGGCAAACACCGGCTGGAAAAGCATGCGTGGCACTTTTTTCGGCGATCCTATAGTAAAGTTCACCAAGGGTTGCACCAGCTTGAACCCATGCAGTCTCATCTTCAATTGAGACGTTAATTGATCGAAAATTGAACATATCAAGGATAAAGAAGGGATCTTTCGCGACATAAGAGAGACCCTCATAGTCATGACCTCCGCTTCGGGTTTTCATTAATAGCTTGTGTTGTTTAGCACATAAGATGGAGGCTTGAACATGGGAAAGGTCTAATGCTGTCACAATTAGGTATGGTTTTGGGGTGGTGGATTCGTTAAACCGAAGGTTACGAATGTATGCTTGCAACACGGTTGGGAACGTAGAGTTGTCCGGAGTGAAGATAGCTCCGTCGATCGGAGTAGTAAGTTGTGGTGAATTGATTAAGCATCGTATGAAGTTTTCATGGGGATTATTTGAAGCTGCTAATGAAGAGCTAAAGAGCAAGACAAATATGAGTGTGAAAAGAGACATTGTTATTTGTTGTTATAAAACATGCAAATTAGACATAATTGTACATTATATTTATAGATACAAAATTGATACTCAATTTTATAACTATCTAATACTTTTACAATATGATTTGAATGCAATGACATATCGCTTACGTGTAAATGGTTTCTTAGTTTTGTAGCTCAACTAGAGGTGCCCATGAATTTATTACGAAAAGTCTAGTTTACTGTTTACATTATATGATACAAGCAACTTCCGAGTTTAACTAAAAAAACATTTTATATTGCCACTTTTGTATTTATAATCGTAAAATAAAAATTGTGCAAACCCCTATTGCAAAATCTTGAGTCAACCTATGTGTATATGAGTAAATCAACATCGAAATCTAAGCTATGCCATCTATTATTAAATTTCAACTAAAATATTACCTGTAAATAACCACGGTTAATTTGTGTTTGTGTCTTTTTGTTATGTATATATAGGTGTGAAATAATTGAGAGTGAAAATCCATAATGTTCTTATTAGTGTGTTTATTGAGGACAGTTCAAGTGCTATTGCAACTAAATTTGGTACCCCATTAATGTTATATTCTTATACTTCAGTTATGTGCACGGAGTCATGGGGTATGTGAAGTTATGCAAGAGTATGATTGATCTTCGAGCTGATGCGGAGTTGAAAGACTCTTGTGGTGGCAATTCCTAAAATTGAAAGTGGTGGGTATACAATATTGCACAATGTCCGTATGGAGTACGAGTGAAAACCACCAAGATGTTCAAATTGCAAAGTGTTTGGCCACCCAATGGATGCATATAGAAGGAAACGTGTCTCGGATGCTACAAAGAACATAAAAACCACGAGATAAGCTGTTCGTGGAATCCAAATTGGTTAGAAGTCTCAAGTGGTTTACATACCAAAGAAGACGGGCACGACACCAAAGAAAACAAAGGTAACGAATACTTCTATTCAAGGCTGTCAAACTCGCGAGTAAACTCGTAGGATCGTATGATCCTACGTGTTTACCAGTAAAAAACGTGTAGAATCGTGGTAGGATCGCATATGAGGTGGGATCGTTAGTGGGATCGTAGAATCGAACGTAAACGTGTAGAACATAAACGTGTAAAAGCGTATATTAATAACAAGAAGTTTATAAGCAAAGAAAAAGTAAATTAAAAAAATTTTATAATTATAATTATCATGTATTTTATAGTTGTAAATTTATATTAAATAGTTATTTGTATATATATATGCAATTTTAAGTTTAAGTTTGATATATATACAATTTTTGAGTTTTTAGAAGGATATATATGCAATTTTAAGTTTGAGTTGGATATATATGCAATTTTAAGTTTTTGGAGAGATATATATGCAATTCCTCCAAATAAAAATACTAACTGAACATTGACGGTCAATTTTCTATTTTCTAATATACTAAACTTAAGTATCTACTTTCTCAAATCACAATTTCAAGATGAAAACTAGTTGTCTTCTTCTCATCTTCTCATAATCTTTTTTTTTTGAACGGCAAATGGAATTTTATTAAAAAAGGGCTAGAAAGAAACTAGCAGACGATATACACGCAAAAACGATCCAACAAACAAAGAACGAAAAGGAACAGAAAAACACTAACGAAACGAACTCGCAAAACAACCAAAGGCTATTAGAATAAGAAAGATCCCACCATGGCGCCAACTGAATTAACTCCCATGAACGAAACCGAACACCCGAGGCATCATACCAAAAAGCGATCTAACCGGCATCCTTTGTTTGTCTCGATTAACAGATACGAAGAAGAATGGCTTCTTTAAACCTGTTGCCCATAATAACTCCAAATCTGAAGATCGCTAGGAAAATAATCTTTCCACGAACGTAGTTGCGCGAGAGAGAACAACCCGTGTATATTTCCATTGGGGTCTCTATAGCTCCATCGTTTATCAGAATCTATCTCGTCACTAGTTAGAGGACCAATATAATCAATCCACGAAGAACCAGACTCAACCAAGCAATATTTAAATCATTACCCGGGGGTGTAGATGGAGGCGCAATGATGGAGTCTTTTTCAGGAGCAATAACTGGCATTATTTTTTAAAATTAACACCTCATAATCATCATGTAAACATTACCATCAAACACCCTGAGATTGAACTCCAAGAATCTCACCAGCATCACTTCCAAATTCTTTTCATGCAATCCTTAATACTACCCCAGTCATTATACAAGACAAATCAAATCATCACAGAATCTTCGCCTTATTCAAAAGAGTCCACAAGATCACTTTCCAACTCCCCTACGAACAGTCTCCTCTCCAAAACCTGACTAGAAGGCGACACCGAATCATTGTAAACATTCTTGGGGGAATCTGATCACAACTTAAACGGCATCCCAAATGCTCCCATTTTCCAAACATTCATCCAAACTAGAACCCTGCATCCTTCCTTTCAGATGATTTGACTCGTTAATGACCCTTCAATATCGATTCAATATTGGGGGATTGGGACGTCCCAATATGCAGAACTCAGTATGCGATAATACGATAAGTTCCGATTACCGATATGAAACTATAATGACTCAAAACGACACGATGTAAAAGACTCTGTAAGGACACAAACCTTCCCATGAGACATTGGTCCATCACTTACCATATCCTAAACACGTATGCTTCCCCACACGACCAACCAACTTCTTATAAACCTCTGGTGCCCCCCCCAAAGGGGGGGAAAAAAAAAGGGGCCCCACATGGCAGCCCCCAGGTCTACCAAACACATCCTTTCATCTGGAAGGAATCGTGAAATAAAAAAAAAAAAAATAAAAAAAAAAAAAAAAAAATAAAAAAAAAAAAAAAGAAACATCTTGATCTCCAAAAATTCTCCTTACCGCCTTTGAAGTCTTGACGCTTTCCACATGATCCATAGAGTCGAATTCACAACCAAACCCAACGTCCCCCAAATAAAATATATCTAAGACCAACATCATCGAATCCCTTCAAAGACATATGTTTTAGAAGCCTCTGAAAGTACACTTAAATCTTTAACTTTAGCAAGACTACTACGCTCATACCATCCGCAAATCAATACAATCTCTACCGAGATGACATCACCGCTTCATTACCCGCTTCCTTTATACCGTTGTTTTTACAATCCGACACCCCTATAGATTACTGCTCCATCATTACTTGTAACCGTAATTACCTGAACATTCTAATGATTTGTTGCCCATGACCGCTTTAGCATACAGAGTTAAAAGACCGAAAAACCGAATTTTATCGTTGATACTAACATGATTTAGAGTTTGAACCTACACTGGTTTGCCGTCCCCAACGTTCCACAGGTCTATTATATGTTCCGACCATACTTCGCCACATCGCAATAAATGAAAGACACCACCTTCCATGCCGTCTAGATTGAAACTAACTGATTGATATCATTAACGTTTATAAAACGTACAAAACCTAATCGAATGACCCCGATTTGAATCTTTTTGCAGCTAATGTAAACATCGATTACCACACCCCATTTTGTTACAAATAACCCCAAAGATCTATGGACCGGACGCATACCATGTCCGGTACATCGTACGATCCCCTGATACCGATCCTACGATCCCGATCCTGCAAAGACAAAAACGATCCCACGTGAGATCGCGAATTTGACAGCCTTGCTTCTAATGAGACTACTTTTCCTACTACATCTTTGAAGCATTAAGCAACATCGCAGATGTAGATGAAGAAATGATACTAGAAAGGTACCTAAAAAGGTTGATGAGATGGTTTTTAGAAGGATAATGAAAGTGAAGTGGAGGAGGTGCAAAATGAATCTACGAACTTTATGGCATCTAAAATTTCTAAGATGAATAAAGGGCTTACCGGAAGAACTGGAGTTGAAAATTCTAGCTTGTACGAACAATGAAAAAAGAGTTATGGCAAGGAAGCATATATGATGCTAATTTCAATACTCTTAGCCTTACCGAAAACCAACTCGCATTTTCTAATGCTTTTGTTATAAATCTTCTTGGTTAAATTAGATATGAGTTTCTAGTAGTTGTTCAAAAGTTTGGTTTGTCATTCTTACGATAAGTATGGTTTAAAGCACAAATGGTACGTTTATTTTCACGCATATGTGACGGGTAAAGATGTGGGAATTTCCGATATCCTTTGTGCATATATACGTAGTATTTTTTTAGAGTAATGAATATACTAGGGTTAAAACCCTTTACCCAAAAGTAATTGAGAGTGAAAAAAGTTAGTAATTTAAATTGTAATTAAGTATTTAAATATTTAAATATTAAATAGACTATTATAGGCAATGGATTTTAGTATAACAACATTACTCATTTTTAGCAAATGTGTTTTCTCTTTATATGTAGTACTAGTTTAAGAAACTGTCCACGCACGTGGTCCGGGTCGATAGTATAATGGTAATAATATATCAATAATTTTGTTTTAAGTTAAATATCGTGACAATTCATAAATTCATAATTTTGTGATGTTTAAGATTTTTATATTAAGTTATATTAAATTTACAATACTTATATACTTATAATACTCATGATAGCACGAGTTTTTACATAAATTTTCATTTTAGGTTAATCTCGGTTAATATTTTGTATAAATTTTTGTTGCACGAATAATTTGACTTTGTTTAATTAACATGGTGTTTAGGTGGAATTTGTTTAAATTTAACTATTTATATAATGTCTTTGACATTATGTGTGTTTAGTAGCACATAATGATTTTGAAAAAATATGTGTCGTTGTTGTATATTGTGTCGTTGTTATATGTAGAATTGTGTCTTATCTTCATCTCACGGTAACGTGTGAGATCGTGTCTTCATTTTGACATTTATAATTATTTATTAATAATTATGTAAGTCGGTTTTTAAACTCGTGCGCTGGCCAAACTTATAAAGAGGAATAACATGAGTCGTAATTGAATGCGGATAGTTAAAAAAATACTATTATATCTATAATCTCATAAAAAAAATAACATGAGCTGTTCATATATGTTATATTAAATTTTGGTGCAAATTAAAAAGAACCAAATAATTCAGAATGTAAATTAACATGTTATTCTACAGATTCGTAAATATACAATGGCAACCCAATGAATCATTTTATTGAGCGACATGAAAGCACATAGAAGATGAAATTGGAACCAACGTGAATGTAACGTTGAATGAGTTTATGTGATTGACGATAAAATGCGATTGAGTAAGATAAAATTAAATAAGAAATTGAAAGAAAAAAGAACTTGATGAAAATAATTATATTCTATTAATTTTATGGGTAAAGGGTCTTATTTTCTCTTAATTGTGTAGTTTATAGTTTCGTATAAAACATATACAAGGTAAAAGTTCACCATAGACCAAATGAATCAATCATAGCCACTCATTTTTTCATCAAAATAAAAAAAACTTGTTTTTCACCTCTTTTTAAAAATTAAATATCTCACAAACCGTTAATCGTTACGCAAAACAAAACATATAATTGCGACGAGAATTAAATCATCTTTCTATAAAGGGACACTTCTATATACTTTCAAAGAAAAAATTTTCGAATTTTTTTTAGTTACGTCTGGAAAAAATCACATGTGATTTTATGAAAATCACATGTGATTTTATGAAAACATGTGTCTTTATAACTACATGTTTTTAGATACTTCCTGAAAAATGATTTGGAAACCATTAAGCATCATTCCACAACCTTGTATTTGTATCTAAATAACTTATATCTTTAAATCAAAATAAGCTTTTCAATATCATTAATTACCATCTTAGGCAATTTAAACACTAAGGCCCCGAAATCAGTATCATCAAAAAGTAAGAGATGTAAGAAAAGTTAAAGAAAAGACAAAGAAACATACCTTTCTCCTCCAACTCCGAGGTATGTTGCTGCAATCATTGTTGTTTGATCTCTAGCTTCAATACATCAATGGTTTAGATTTATGTGCTTCAATCGATTGTTGCTTCAATCCTTCTTGCTTCACAAAAATGATTAAAGGGCCGATTTGATTTAGGAATTTCATTTGATTTGACGTAATCAGCCGGTGAGATGAGGGCTGCGAAGGTTGTGTTTGAAAGGGAATGTTTGTGTGTAAATTAAATGCGGGCTTCAACTTTTAATTTCAATCGTTGATTATTTTTTATTTTACACGTGCCGTTTTCTCAATTTTTTTGCTTCAAGATTAAAAGATTAAAAACCTTCTTTTATATAGGTTATAGATAGATACTTCCATGGGCAAGAAAATAACAATTACAATTCCATGGATTCAAATCAGTCGTTTACTTTTTTTTATGGTGTAACCATTACCGAGGAATCATTAAAACATATTTGTGAAATGGATTGTGGCAGAGGCGGTGGTGGCGGGGCTGGTGGTAGAGGCAGTGTTTGATAGTGATGGTGGTGGGGACGATGATTGATTTTGGTGGTACCGGTGGACTTGAAATGTAAATAACTTAATGGATGATCGTTAAATATTTAACGAAAATACCCAAATTGACCACAAAATTAAGTTGAGTACATTTTTATGCAAGAAAAAAAGTGTCATACCTTGATACCTTTTGGTGCCATTTGCCAATTTAGCAACTAAAGTGTTATTAATCACCCTCTATTTTTTAAATTTTTTTTACAAACTTAACACATGTTTTTTAATACATTTTATAAATTAGACGAAAACTTAATAATTTAATCAAATTGAGCTTCAATTTTGACTTTTATTGGCCAATAACATTGCCTGTTATTGTCATGTGTCAAAATAGAGCAAATGAGTTTTAATAAAGTATGTATTAATATAAGTGAGTTTATATTTGAAAACGATTTTTAGTTACGATAAGCTTAAACAAAACCCATAAAGAGATATAGATAAGATACTTTGTTAAAATATATATTCAAAGGAATTGAATAATAATTAGTTTAGTTTCATTTAGAGGGGAAAACTTGCTTTCCTAAAGATTAAATCGATTTGAAAAATGAGTGGGATGATCTTACAAACTAGCATCTCACACCTAGAAATATTTGACCATTGAAATTGTCAAAATAGAACAAAATACCACATAGTTGACATTTTATGTGGTTGATCAACTAATAATCACTTCCTACTGTTTGTTGATCATGTACAATTTTATAACGATTATTCTGACATTCTAAGTTCAAAGTTTTCATTGCTAGTATGAAATATATAAACTATATTTAACTGCATATAATGATTAACTGTAGATAAGGTATTCATGATCTATTTGTGCACCTTATGACTCTAGTTAAGACAGGTAGAACAAATTCACTGACCTATTTTTTTTTAACGGCAAGTAACAATCTTACATTATATAAACAAAAAATTTATCTCACAACGTTCTAAGCAGGACTTGAACCCACAACCATTTGGTTGGGGAGCTTCACACGCACCTTAAAGTACCATTGGGACACAAGCTCTTTGGTCACTGACATAATATATAAACACGCAATCTCATATGTTGATCTCAAAATATAAAAAGTTAAGATAGCTTAAAACTTTTTCAAAGCTGTTTGGATAGATGCAAATTGAAAGAACAAACAGTTATTAATTTTTGATGATTTGACATATGTATATATGTATGAAATCGGTACTTTATTGTTACTTTTTGACACGAATAAGGTATATTTTTATTTTGCCTTTTTTGACCGTCAACGTTGGTAAAATATATATATTTCCAAGCATGCAGGTCGCAATTCGCATTATTGTTCTCCTGTAAAAGTTTATTTTTATTTAAACTTTCTAATTTTGACTGAACTTTTTTTAATCTTCAGCATTCGAAAGTTGGAATGTTACGTATCTAATATAGTAGTTTGACATCTCAAGGTTCATCAACAGAACCCCCTAGAGTCTCAGGTAGAATAACATGCGCTAAATTCATCTTTGGATGAGTCTCGTAATCTTTTCAACATTCATCTTTCAAAAAAATTGTCAATCACAACAAGCTTTTCTTGCGGAATGTCTTCGCACTCCACATATGTTTTTCTCATATCTTCTTTAGCTGCCCTTGCTTGGTCAAACAACCTAGTTACATCGACAATCGCTTCTTGACGAATGATATCCTTATCAATTTGTTTCTGAACTAGCGCTTTGATGTCATCGACTCATCGACGGTATGTGAGATAGAACAAGCAATAAGATTTATTGGGTATATAAAATGTGTTTTTGGTAAAGAGTGTTTTAAGGTAAAATTGGGCGATATAGATAGTGTGTAAAATAGATATATATTTATATATTCTTTTTGAAAAAAATAGTTGTTAAAAAAGGTATTTTTTTGCCTTTTCCTCCGCCACTTTTTCGCCAGTTTATTGACGCCGTGTCTTTTTTTCTCAAATGGTGTCGGGCTTCAGCATAGTGGCGCCAGTTTGGCGATGTCAATTTGACATTTCACGTCGAAATGGCGCCTCCCGATGTGATCATACCGTATAAGGGAAATACCGTATACAATTTTGCATTGTTGTTCAAAAGCACAGGTTTTTCTATTAATGCTTATCTTGACTTTCTAAATTAAAAGTTTTCATGAATTTGTCTAGTGCATTATTTAATTTAAGAAACAGACCAAACGTACCTAGCTATAACTTAATTAACGACATATGACCTAACACGAGTTAAAACTGAAGCAATGATTGTAGTGATATTCAAGAGAAGACGAATTGAATGACGTTACGCAAATGAATGAAAACATATGAGATTTAACAATACGTACAGGTGTAGGAACTATATTATGCTCTGAGATACTCTTTGCGTATAAGATTGTGTTGAGAACATGCAACTTTGAAAAGTCACTAGATCATGTATATTTTGATCACATGCAAATAGACAAAATACAAAATTTCTTTTTGGTGGAAAACCGAAGTCGTGAGGATTTAAGATAGCATAGAATATGACAACTAAGATAAGTACATGTTTCGCCATCTAATTTAGCTCTTTTTAAAACGTTTTATTGTGTAAGTTTTTATTTGGAAGAAGTTTCAGGATTTAAGCCAAGTAAAACTGGCTACAATCATAATTTTAGCGTTTTGCGATCTCATTAGTAAACCCCCTAAAGATGTAGCTATAGACTTATTGATTTGGAAATAAACTTGGTTTTTTAAAGGGTTTCCAGTAAATTTATTATTCCAAAAAATGATTCAGTAAAACGGATGTGAGTGAATCTTGTTGGGATTTTATAACTAGTAAACCGTATTTACTACGAGCACGCAGCGGATAGATCTAGTTTGACATTAAAGATTAACACACGTATAAAGATAAAGAAACACTAACCTTTTGTTGAATGACGTAAATCAAACAACGAGAATCTTAACTTGGAAACTTAGTGACTAAGTTGTCACCTCTACGGTTGCCCATACAAACACGTCCAACGAACACGTCAATATGCTAGTCTTACTTCACGTCACACAAACACCTGGTTTAGTACTTTCTTGGATCAAATGTCACAAACAAAACCCTTGTTTAAATCTTGAACCGAAAACCAATAAAACCTAATTAAGGTTTTATCAATTTCAGTTGAACCAAAATCCAAGAAAACTAAAACCCTAAAGTTTTAAACTGTTGTCACTCTTGGAGAACTATGTAAACCGAACCTTCTTGATCCTATTATGATCTAGTCGAACTTGTGGGATTCCAAACGCACCAATAACCCCTTTTAGGGTTTACCAAAATTGAACAAGAAGAAAAGGGAGAACCGAATTCACTTGGAAAGGGATTTTCGGTCGACACTTAGGAGAGGAGAAAAACCAAAACTCGTTGGGTGATATTTAGGGTTTAGAATGAATGAATTGTGAGGTGGGATATAGGTGTTTATATACGCACTCAATCCCATTCCTTGGTGAACAAGGAAAACACAATCCTTTCCTTTTTCCCTCTCCTAAACCAACTCTAATACCCCTCTCTTTCAAACACATATGGCTGGCCACTCCTAGGCCCCCCATGGTTTAGGTATTGTCGATTTAGTCTCTTGGTTTACATATTTAAATAATCATTAGTTAGTTATAAACCATAACGACTATTTAAATACATTATGTGAAGTATATTAAATAATAAACGCATTCTATGTTTTTAACGTGTGTGCCCCCAATAGGCTCACGTATCTCTAGTCGTATAAACCCTGGATCCAACTACCACATTCCAACAGCTCCCACTTGGGAGTTGGAGTAGCGGACGGCGTTTATACTAACAATGGAAACGTCTAGCAACACTCCATTTGTTATTTAAACTATAAATACATGAGATGAAGTTCCAAGAACATTCTTAGTATAATGGTTTATGTATTTCTTGCTAATATCATCTCTTTGTTCAGATACCATTAAACCATATATATGGATACTAACTCATTCCATATAGTTTAACCATTTAGATTCTCGTTATCGAATTTAATTTAGATTTACCAAATGTAATTAAGAATCATCTTGAATTACCCTTTAGGCACGGCCATGCAATTATCTGATTAATTCTAGAGAGGGCCCATGGTATCATTCTGCTCATATCAAGTAGAGGAACAAATTCTTTGTTGACTACAAGTATTGTAGATGCTGCTTCACATCACTTCCAAGAATAGCCTTTATAACTACCTTATTCAGGATAGCGTTTAACTTATTATTAAAAAGTGATATCCACAGATTCAGAACTTGCTTGCATCTCAAGTCTAAGGATGACTTATTTAACCATTTTTGACATATTACTCATGACAAGGATCCAAAAGTAAATGCTCGAATGTTGGGGTGCCCAATATGCAACCCTTGTGAATAACATATGAGTTTGGTGGATCCATGTATTTAAAAATACAACCAACACTCACATTTGTCTTGCATAACAATATTCTCATATTGTTAACCGACGATGGACATATTTAGAATGAAAAAAGCATTCAAGGATTAAACATGCAAATATATGATAGCAATTAATATATGAATGAAAACAAATATCAAATATCTTTATTCATCAAAAATTAAAAATTGTCTTACAATCTTAATTATCCAAATACTAATGAAAAACACAGATTTACATGAGATTACTAGGTGGAAGCATTCCTATATTCTTAGTATGTTCTAAATGCTTAGAAAAAGCCAAAGATTTTGTAAAAGGATCAGCTAAGTTATCATCTGTGTGAACTTTTTCTAGCTTAACGTCGCCATACTCTATCACCTCACGCAAATAGTGAACTTTGGCACGATAATGTCTAGCACCTTTGGTGATTCTTGATTTATTAGCTATAGTAATGGCTCCAGTATTGTCACAATACATCTTTATGGGTTTTTCAATTGTGGGTACCACTCCAAGCCCAACAATGAACTTTCTAACCCATACCGCCTCTTTAGAGGCGTCTGAAGCAGCTATATACTCAGCTTCTCTAGATGAAGTTGGGATGATGCTTTGCTTTGTACTCTTCCAGTCAACAACACCTCCATTTAAAACAAATACATATCTGGTCTGAGACTTCAAGTCGTCAGCATCCATCAGATATCCAGCATCAGTGTAGCAAGAAACTCTGAGCTCTCGTTTTATATCACCACCGTAAACAAGAAACATATCTTTAGTATTACGAAGATACTTTAGAATGTTCTTAACTGCAGTCCAGTAAAGTTTACCTGGATTCTGTTAAAACCGGCTTGGTATGTTCTGAGCGAACGCAACATCAGGGCGAGTGCATCTCACAACATACATAATGGATCCCACTGCCGAAGCATATGGTACATTTTGCATACGCTTCACCTCAGCAGGTGTTGAAGCACCTTGTGATTTACTTAATTTAAATTTTTCTTGCATGGGGATACTTCTACGTTTGGAATTCTCCATGAAATATCTTTTTAAGATTTTCTCAATATAAGCACTTTGACACAAACCAATTAACCGCTTTGATCTATCTCTGTAGATTTTGATTCCAAAAATATATGCAGCTTCTCCTAAATATTTCATAGCAAAACACCTTCCAAGGTAAGATTTTACATCTTGTAACATTGGAATATTGTTTCCTATGATCAATATGTCATCGACATACAAGATTAGGAAAGTGACATAACTCGCACTAGCTTTCATATATACACATGGCTTATCACAATTTTGAGTGAAACCAAATTTCTTAATTTCATCATCAAACCATTTATTCCATTGCCTTGATGCTTGCTTAAGCCCATAAATGAAACGATTTAGCTTGCATACTTAGTTTGGAAATTTTGGATTAACAAAACCCTTAGGTTGCTTCATGTATACCTCTTTAAAGAGATTTTCATTGAAGAAAGCAGTTTTGACATTCATTTGCCAAATCTCATAGTCATAAAACGCAACTATGGATATGAGAATCCTAATAGCTCTAATGTCTTCAACATGAGATAAGGTTTCTTCATAATCAATCCCTGGGGTTTGAGTGAAGCCCTTCGCTATAAAACAAGCTTTATAGGTGTGTACAGCTCCATCCATGTCGTTCTTCTTTTTGAAGATCCATTTGCTTCCAACTATTTTTCTGTTAGGAGGAAGATCAACTAAGTCTTAAAATTCATTGTCTTTCATGGATTGCATTTCCACATTCATAGCATTAAACCATTTATTGAACTCAAGATTCGACAATGCAGCTTTATAGTTAGCGGGTGCATTAAGATCCCCCAACTCATACTCATCAGCCTCGATGTTTAAACACATTCGATCTGGAGCATGTCATGTCCTAGTGAACCTATGAATGGGAATGATATCACTTTGAGGTTCATCAATTTCTTGATTATCCTCATCAAGATGTAAGCTAGTATTTTTAGAAGGATGCTTATCTTCTTCTTGAATTATTTTAAGATCTTCTAGATTCCCACTTGATTTTTGAATTATATGACTATTCTCAAAGAATTCAGCATTTCGAGCAACAAATACTTTGTTCTCAGGTGGTTAGTAGAAAGAATAACCTATTGTTTCCTTTGAGTATCCTACAAAGATACACTTAATAGATCTGGGCTCTAACTTGTCAGGCTTGGTAAGAGTATCTCGCTTAACAAGTGGCTCACAACCCCAGACTTTTAAGTAAGACAGCTTAGGGGCTTTTCCATACCATACTTCGTATGGTGTCTTTCAACCTTATTAGTTGGAACCATATTGAGAATGTGTGCAGCAAACTCAAGGGCATAATCCCAAAAGTACTTTAGAAGAGTTGTTTGACTCATCATGGAGAGAACCATATCTAATAGGGTTCTATATCTCCTCTCAAACACATCATTATGTTGAGGTGTGTAAGGAGGAGTGCGATGGGCAATAATCCTATACTCCTTAAGATGATCCAAAAACTCTTGACTCATATATTTGCCCGCATGATCAGAATGTAGCGATTTTATGGTCTTCCCGAGTTGGTTTTCTACTTCCTTTTGAAACACTTTGAAAGTTTCAAACACTTCATTTTTATGTTTCAACGGGTAAACATAACCATAACAACTAAAGTCGTCAGTGAAGGTAACGAAGTATCTAGCTCCTTGTCTTGACACGATTCTAAATGGGCCACATACATCAGGGTGTATTAGTCCAAGTAGATCTTTAACCCTTTCCACTTGATGTGAATAAGGTTTTCGTGCCATCTTTCCAGACAAACAAGGAATGCATTTTTTAAAAGACTTAGAGTCAATTGAATTAAGAAGTCCATCATGTTGTAACTTCTCAATACGTTTCTTGCTAATGTGTCCAAGACGACAGTGCCACGAGAGAGAAGAGTCCAAGTTTAACTTGGCTCTTTTATTGCTAACAGCATACATAGAACTAACATTTGTATTAGAATCAGACAAAATAATTTCAAAAACATCATCCCTCGGTACGGCATTAAAATAAATCAAATTATCTTTAGAAACTGAAACTGAATTATCATTCTCAAAATGGTTAATAAAACCATCGTCATACAAACGAGAAACTAAAATGACTCCTCTAGTTATAGAAGGAGCATAATGAAAATTGTGTAAAACTATAACTAATCAACTAGGGAAACACAAATCATAAGATCTAATAGCTTCGACGGCTGCACTTTGACCATTGCCCATGTACAGACTCAAAGCTCCTGGCTTCAGTATCCTACTTCTCCTGAACCCCTGAGTAGTATTACAGATATGAGTCCCACAGCCCGTATCGTATACCCAATATTTACAGGAAAAGTAAAGAGTTCTATAGTAAATATACCCAAAGTACTAGCTCCTTGAGATAACTTCTTGTTCTTTAGCAACTCGGATATATATTGGACACAGTTCCACTTCCAATGGCCTGTATCACCACAGTGATGATAGATTGAGTCCTTAGCAGGATCTTCCTTCTTGGGTGGTGGAGGAATCTTGGGTTTAGGAGCATAATCAAGCTTAGAATTCCCTTTCCCTTTATTTTTTCCCTTAACAGCCAATTGCGGTTTCTTGTTTTTGTTTTTCTTCTGGACCTTGCTTGCTCTTATTGCATGAAGAGCAGGTGCATCTCTCTTTGGTAGAGTTTGCTCATGTAGCTTAAGCATGGCATGCAACTCATTTACCGTCTTCCCCATGCCGTGCATATTATAGTTTTGCACAAAGCTGTCATATTCCTTTCGCAGAGAGACCAAGATTAGACTCACTGCTAGGGATATTGACACAAGGTGACCTAGACGCTCTAAATTATCTATATAGCCCTTCATCTTAAGAGCGTATGAGCTTACAGACTGTCCTTCTTCCTGTTTGCACACGTGAAACTCTCTCATGGTTTGAAGAAGTTCCTACTTTGCTTGTTGATCAAACAGATTTTTCAACTCCTTAAGCATGTCATATGCACCAAGGGTTTCTAGATTCCGTTAGAGATTTGGTTCCATGGTCATAAGCATGAGTACATCAATTTCCTTTTGTCCTTTGACCCATGCGGAGTGAGATGCAAGAGTTTCGGGAGGAACTTGTTGTCCAGCAACAGCTAGGACAGGAGCAGCAGGGATTCGGAGCTCTAGATAATTTAACTTATCTTCGGCTGATAAGACAATACGAAGTTGTCGGTACCAGTCCATAAAGTTAGGTCCAGATAAATTCTGTTTCTCAAAGAAAGCCTTAAAACCCGAATTGTTTACGACTGTGGTAGTCATCTATAATCAGAAAAAGTTCATTTATTAGTATTTTCGATAATTAAATTCTTAAAAGAATTAACTACCCAATTAATTACTAATAAGACTAAGATCCAACTTGACCTCCCACTTATTACCGAAGGTCTGACCAACGTGTAAACAAGTAGGGCAAGAGGTAAACGCTGAGCGTTAATTGCATATAAATGCAACTCTTAGTTTTATGAGACTTATGACATTAGTAACTCTTATAGTAATGTCAAGTGCATGTTTAGTCTCATCTTATGCCTCGGGTCCAAGGTCTGACCAAGCATACTCGATTTAAGTCCACCAAAAAAGAACATGCAAAAATTGACATAGATCTGACCTATGAAAAAATTTGCCATGGGTCAGAAAGGCCCTAAGGTCTGACCAAAGAGGTCAAACCAAATGCACGTGTTCTTACTTTGGTTGGCATTAGACTTAAAATTCAAATAAGGGTATACACATAAATTTTATAAAAAATATGTGACAAAATCGTCTACAAAGAAGCATGCAAAACATCTTTGTAGCACAAGTCAAGAAAACTTTTTGTTAACTTTTAATCTAGACATCATCTTGACAAAAGCTCTCGGTAGGTCCATTTGAATGCCCAAAGAAGCGAAGAAGCGGGTCAGCGCGAAGCTTATTAAAAACCCGACTTCTTTTGGGAAAGTCCCGTGTAACACCCCCATTTTTACATATAGCAGCGGAAGCTAATCTGGGGTATTACTTTAAGGTACAACATTCATAATCA